>VKHI01000540.1:0-20029 GCA_015145745.1 Poterioochromonas sp. DS
TTCTTTCCTTACGGTCAAGCAAAGGATGGTTCCCCTATTGTTTATATGAGAGGTGGTCTTTACGATGCGAATATTGCTACCCCACAACAGTATGTTTTAGCAGCAGCTTATACAATTGATTATTCTCTCAGGCAATATCCTGATCAAGTCAATGTTACAGTGATCGTTCATACTGTGAATATTCCTGGAGGTCCTAACCAAGCAGCTGACAATAATTTCATTAAACTGTTTATTCAGGTAATTGATTGATAATGGATCTGTTTTGTTTTGACTTCTTAATATCTTCTTTTGTTCTGTTTCAGGTTCTCAGTGATAACTATCCTGAACGATTGAAGAGACTCGCGATCTTTCCTTTTCCTTGGTATGGTAGAGCCATCTGGGGTGTATTGAAGGTGTTTGTTGATAAACGAACACAAGACAAAGTGATGTTGTTGTCGAAGGGAAGTGACAAAGGTATTCCGCCGGAGTTAGCAGATGTGCTGGATATAAATCAAGTGCCAGAATTCATGGGAGGCACATGTAAAACACCAATCATAGATCTATTAGAAACATTAGAGTAGTTTTACATGTATTTGGAGAAAATAAATTGGGTGAGAGTTTAAGGGCAAACAACATTTACTTTTCTTTCACAAGATGCACCCGTGAAATTTGCTTTCAGTAAATGAAAAATGTTTCAACTTCGTCATTGATTCAACAGCATGCATTTTTCCAAATTTTACCTAAGGATTGATTGGATTGTTTGACGGACCCTTGTCTAAAATCCTTGTGTACAATTAAGC
Organism: Poterioochromonas sp. DS; assembly: GCA_015145745.1. Taxonomy (NCBI): domain Eukaryota; class Synurophyceae; order Ochromonadales; family Ochromonadaceae; genus Poterioochromonas; species Poterioochromonas sp. DS. The sequence continues at coordinate 780 of VKHI01000540.1, forward strand.
AATTCCTTTAAAAAAGTCGATTTTTTCTAAAGAATGACTTTTCATACAGGGAAAGTCATTCTTTTTAAGGTGCAATTCTGAAACCCGCCCACTCAAAATCGTTTTGTTCTCACTTTTGATGTTTGTGTGGAAAAGATAGCTCTTCAAAGAGAAGTGGTGATAAGTTCTTTCTGCTCTAACCTTAGCCACTCAAAATAGTCGTTTTAAGGAGGGAGTCACTGTACAGTCGTTTCTGATATGAAGATTCAGCTGCTTTTCGGTGTCGTACATGTGGCTGCTGCTATTCAACAAGTGTTTTACTATAGTCAGAGCTTTACTGTGCCTTTATATGTCAATAAAATCCAAGTTTCTCTATATGGTGCTCAGGGAGGAGCAGGTGAAAACTGTGGAGTACAAGGTGGGCTGGGATATGCTTTTTCTGGCGTGTTGCAGGTTAGTGTTGGTCAAGTACTTGCAGTAAATGTTGGTGGTATGGGTGCAACTGGTGCTGCTGCTTCCACTGCCCCTGGAGGGTATAATTACGGTGGAACTGGCAATAACGGTGGAGGTGGTGGCGGGGGACGCTCTGACATTCAGAGATCTGGTTCTCTACTTGCGGTGGCTGCAGGAGGTGGTGGAGCGTTTTGTCTGAGTGGACAAACAAGCAGATCTGGCGGTGCTGGTGGCGATCAGTTTAGCGGTGCCGTGGGTGGTGGGCTGACACCAGGTGGAGGTGCTACTTCCTCATCCGGGGGTTCAGGAGGATACTGTTCCTGTTGTGGAGGAGCAGGTGGAGGTTCGTATGCACAAGGAGGTTGGAGAAATAGTGGTGGTGGGGGTGGTGGTGGTCTCTACGGCGGTGGTGGTGGAGTATGTGCAAGTGGTGGTGGAGGTGGAAGCAGTTATTTCACCGGCACAAATTATTCACCGCTCAGCCGTTCTAGTGGTAATGGTCAAGTTATTTTTTCTTACGAATTCGAAATTCCTCCGACATTTCGTCCAACTGCAGTACCGACTGCTGTTCCCACAGTTATTCCATCTGTCGCTTCAACTGTAGTTCCCACGCTTATTCCCACTGTTCGTCCATCTACTTTTTCACCATCTGCAGGCCCAACTGAATTTGTTGCCACTATGATTGCATCGGGAGGTAATTACGAAGGAACGTCAGCAAATGATGTTTTCACTGTAAACAGTTTATCAAATGTTACTGTTTCTGGGAAAGGTGGGAGGAATACATATGTCATTGTCCCTCATTCGGGAGTTTGGTTAACAATTACCGATTTCTCTTCAACGCATGACTTGATAGATCTGAAGAATTTTGATTCTCTATACAGTGTCAAGGATATCAAAATTGTCTTTGACTCTCCATCAACAAAGGTTCATCTCCCGCTTGGAAAAAGGACCCAGGCCATAGTTTTCGTAAACTCAGTTCCTGTTAGTAGCAGTTTCGTATTTGGTCCATCCCCTGCTCCCACTGCAGCTCCAGCTATTTCAGACCAGAGCACGTCACACAGTTCCACCTCGGTTGCTGCTGTTATAGGAGCAGTACTTGGGCCGCTAGGGGGAATTATTGGTGGCATGGGGACTTTTTTACAAGCTTTGCTCATCTGCTGCAATGTCATACAATAATCAGCTCTTGAATGGAGCCTTAGAGACAGACGGGTCGTTTACTCCAACGATGTTTATTACTTCATACTACGGATCTGCGACCTTTCATATCTGTTCGAGGTTTCAGCTTTTCTCTTACCTTAGCGTGGAGAGCATGAAAGAACTGAAGCATAAACTGATGGAGTTGTATCAACATAGCTCTGCCTCGGGATTATCTAAAGATGATTTGAAGGAAGAAGTTACCGCATTTTTAGCTGAGAAGTACAAGGATAATTTCATTTTGTCAGGTTCTGAAATGGCTAAAATTATGAAGCATTTAAAACAAGTTTTCATGGTGGAGATGAGCGACTTCGAATCAAAAGTGAAGGCTATTCCTCAGCGATCGTTAGTGGGTTCTAAAAAGGTTCTTCCGATTCAAGCCCAGGCAATTAGTTATCCAGTTATCTACGCTGTGCATGACATTGTATTCGACAATCCCCACATCCAGAAAGCCTTTGCACAAGGTGGAGGATTATTGTCTATTAAGGAGCATCTCGATTCTTGGAATAGTGTAGCCAGCACTGTGTCTGAGATACCACATATGCAGCGTTCTAACTATAATCCTTTGTTAAAGGAAGTGACTGAAACAGCCCCGCTCCTCCAACATGTCGTAAAGTCGACGATGTGTTCGGCAGTGCCAAACGGAAGCAGTTTCTTCTCTAAGGTTTGCGAGCGCGCTGTTTTCTGATTATGTTGTTGTTGGTTGTCATTTCGCAGTCGGTGTATTGTCGTGGATTAACTCCAAAAGTCGCACTTTTCAATCTTTCATGTTTTCTATCCTCTTCAGTTCGATGCGCTCTTCCTTCCGTTTCTATTGGTCGAAATATCTCTCGAAAATGATGTGGAACAGCGAGAGTGTAGATTATGGAATAGTGTCTTACTGTAGCACAATTACTGCAATCAACATTTTCCCCACAGTGGTTCGGGAAGCGTTGTTTTTTATGTATCTCCCGGGTTTTACCGTTCATCGATCTGAGTTCAGCAGATGGATGTTTTTATTTACATCTGCGGTCTCTGAGTGTTATGTGTTTAGTGTCACATCCTTCCTGAAGGATTGTTGGACTCACAATCTGGTTGGATGCATTGTCGCCGGCGCCTTCGCCGTTGTGTCACAAAAAAGAGGCAATAGGTTGCAGGAGACAGTCCGCGACATGTTGTTGCTTTATGCATTCATCAAAATATTTCTCCATTTTCTGTCCCAATTCTTTTAAAATTTCAACATTATGTTTCTGAGCATAAGATAAGCATTCTGTTATCGCTGTTAATTTTAACCTTGTATTTTCGAAGTTCCCGATGTCTATTTCTTATTTTAGTACAAAAATCACAGTAAAGGAAGAAAAACGGGAATGGCTGACATGTTACTCAGCACCATATTGATCGTCCGCTTTTCAACACATCCAGGGACATATCGTTTGCCAGTAGACCATTTCAAAAGAACAAAGGTAACCTAAAAGCAGCAGACGAAATGATTGAAAAATGTCAGTCATGGCGAAGATCGAGTTCCCCTTTGAAGAAAAATGAGGTTTCGGCGGCATTTGGAACAAAATGCTTCTTTCCTTACGGTCAAGCAAAGGATGGTTCCCCTATTGTTTATATGAGAGGTGGTCTTTACGATGCGAATATTGCAGCTTATACAATTGATTATTCTCTCAGGCAATATCCTGATCAAGTCAATGTTACAGTGATCGTTCATACTGTGAATATTCCTGGAGGTCCTAACCAAGCAGCTTAGTGGTCCTAACCAAGCAGCTGACAATAATTTCATTAAACTGTTTATTCAGGTAATTGATTGATAATGGATCTGTTTTGTTTTGACTTCTTAATATCTTCTTTTGTTCTGTTTCAGGTTCTCAGTGATAACTATCCTGAACGATTGAAGAGACTCGCGATCTTTCCTTTTCCTTGGTATGGTAGAGCCATCTGGGGTGTATTGAAGGTGTTTGTTGATAAACGAACACAAGACAAAGTGATGTTGTTGTCGAAGGGAAGTGACAAAGGTATTCCGCCGGAGTTAGCAGATGTGCTGGATATAAATCAAGTGCCAGAATTCATGGGAGGCACATGTAAAACACCAATCATAGATCTATTAGAGACATTAGAGTAGTTTTACATGTATTTGGACAGAATAAATTTGAGAGTTATGGTCCTACATCTTCATACAAAGTTCCGTAACTTTACGAAACATTAAAAAGTCGACTCATAAGTGACTTTGAGTCGACCCGAATTCAAAATTTAGAAAAAGATTGACGAGAGAGTTGGTGGAAGTCGCTCTTTGTTATGATTTGTAAGGAGCTGTAGTATGAATTAAAGACAGATGGAAGGACCTTCAATTGATTCATCTTCAATAAAGTCTTGGATTTATCCAACCAACTACCCCGTGAGAAATTATCAGGTCGACATTAGTCAGCAGGCATTGTTCACAAACACGTTGGTTTGTCTTCCAACGGGATTGGGAAAGACTCTGATTGCAGCTGTAGTAATATATAATTATTATAGATGGTTTCCCACAGGTAAGCCGCCTGTATCCTTTCATAGATGCCTTATAGTAAGGTTTGTTTTATTTCCAGGAAAGATCATTTTCATGGCTCCAACTCGCCCTCTAGTCAATCAACAAATGGCTGCTTGTATCGACATTATGCATATCCCGTCTGAACATGTTACACATCTTGAAGGAAGCATATCTGCTGATAAACGGGCAGCACTCTGGAAGGAACACAGAGTGATCTTCTGTACTCCGCAAACTGCTGTAAACGATCTCACCTCAACCCGATTTAATCCTAGATCAATTGTGTGTGTTGTAATCGATGAAGCTCATAAAGCTACTGGTAGTTATGCATACGCAACATTCATGGAGGAGATTTGGCGAATTCATCAACAGTTCAGAGTGTTGGCACTATCTGCAACGCCCGGGACTGATATAAAGAAAATCGAAAATGTAAGTGAGATTAAGTCTATTAAAATAGGAGTTAATTTGAATAGGTTGTTCAAAACTTGAGGATTTCTCATATCGAAATTCGAACAGAAGATGATCCAGATGTTACCCCCTATGTTCATGAAAAACAAATTGAAATCATAAAATGTGATGAAGCGATAATACCATTTCCTCAGCAAATTAAAGAAGAAATTAATAATCTCTTATCGAAGCCGTTAAGAGATTTTTCTTCAAATAAATTGATCTTCTCCACTCAGCCGTCCAACTTCAATCGCTTTGTTCTGAATCAAGTTGAAGAGTAAGTCTTTCTTCTGTCAAATCTTTCGAGTTTATTTCTTGTTTGAATAGAGATATCAAAAGCATAATTCAAGATCGCTCAGTTAATGCGCAGACAGAAAAACAGTTGAAAGACTCCCTTAGTCTCGCGAAAATCCTTGTTGAATGCAAGACAATCTTCCAAGAGGAGGAAGCAGTCGGACTAGTTTCATTTTTTGATCAAAAAATTCGAACTATTCGATTAGCATCTGAATGTATTTACCAGCAGCTATTAAGGTTACACGATTTAGCGAAGAAGGCAGCATCACGAAGTGGTGCAAAGTCTTTAGAACGACGACAGCCAAAGATTAAAAAGTTGAAAGAAGTACTCGTCCAGCATTTTCAAGAGTATTCATCGCGAGGAGAAACTACAAGAGTATTAATTTTTGTTCATTTAAGAGCTTCTGTATTAGAAGTGAAGAAAGAGTTGACCGGAATGACAGGAATTCGACCAAGAGAGTTTATAGGTCAGGGGTCGACAAAGGTTTCTTCCACAGCGAGCAGTTCGAGCAGCAGCAATGGAGAGACGATAGGTTTAACTCAAGCTGAACAAGCGCAAATTCTTAAACAGTTTCATTCTGGAGAATACAATGTTCTTATAGCAACAAGCATCGCTGAAGAGGGTTTAGATATTGCAGAAGTCGACTTGATTGTTCTATTAGACTCTGTCGCGTCTCCAACAAGATTAGTCCAGCGTTGTGGGCGTACTGGACGGAAACGTGCAGGAAGAATTGTTTTGATAACTGCTCCGTCATCTTCGACAACTTCTTCGACTGGACAACCTTCACAAGGAGAAGATGAAGATAAGCTCCAACAGTCATATAAGAGCATTCGGGCCTTAAACGATCTTCTAAAGCGTGCAAGCAAAACTCTGCGTCTTTGGAGTCGAAGTCCTCGTATGATACCTGATAACATAGCGACTCCTAATATTTTGTATGCGGCGATGAAGAGAGACGGAATGGAAGTTGCACCGTCAAGTTCAACTGCACCAATTACCAACTACTTCTCTGCCTTGAGCAAAGGTGATGGAGAGGTTAGGAATGAGAAAGAGAGTATTACCAATAAGAAAGACATTGTTGAAGAGGAGGATTTATTTGCATTTGACTTTGGGGAAGTCTCAACTCGTCAAACAAAGCCGATTTCAGCTTTCTTTTCACACCATGATACACAATCTTCCACTCAATTATCTTCGAAAAGCGACAAGAGTAAAGAGATTCGAAAATATGCAGAAATTATTGATATAACTATGTCTCAACCGGCTATTGAGGAGGTCAAACTTCCCCCACTACGGGAAGGAAAAGAAGAAAAATTTAGTGTCACTAGTCATCGGAAGAGTGGATTGAGATCTTCCTTCTTCGAGTTAGAGGATGATGATATTGAAGATTGGGAGCCCTTTAGTCTGAAGACCGTATCTCCTAAGAAAAGCAGTGCATCAAAACTAAAACCGAATAAAAAGGAATCTCCTGTGATATCATCCGCAGTTCTTAGTTCTTCTTCGAATGGTCAGGGTGCTATTGGAAAAGAATTTAGCAGCAAATTTCCAGAGAATCAAACTTCGAAGAAAAGACGGTCTTTTTCGTCTGTATCTGATATAAAGGCAAGAAAAATAAAGAATATGATTTATTCTTGTACAAAAGAAGACGAATTTTTTCAAGTTATTGATGATCTGTGCAAAAACGAACCTGTTCCAAAGAATAAAGAGGATAATAAGACGAAAAAATTTTCCTACGACTGGAGAAATGAGGAGACGGAACCTTTCCTTGAGAGCCATAATTTCCTTGTTGAGGTGGCACCGGAACCTCAAATTTCCTCATCTTCAAAAACTCCATTGAAGAGATATTCTCCTCCACCGCAAAATTCCTCCGAAGATTGGCTAAACGACTCTATGATGACTGCAGATTACATACACTCCTCAATTAATGCAAAACCTCCAAAGCCAAATAAAGGAGCACCCAAAGTTTCGATTAGAAAACTGAAGGAAGTCAACGAAAAGGAAAACCAAGACGATAAGTTTAAAGCTGGTAAAGTTGGTACAGAATCGGACTATTATTGGCAAGAGCCAGAGGAAGAGCAAAATCTTGCCGGAACTAATCGTTCCAATGAGTTAATGTGTTGCATTTGTCTTGATGTTGGGAATAGAGATAAAAGTCGAAATGCGATCCATTCATCTGAAGAAGATGAAATAAATTCTGATTCATGCTCAGAATCGGATAACTCTCCAATCGTTACCTGTGCTGGGAGTTGCAAACAATGCTTTCATCCTGACTGCTATGGTATCGAAGAGAATGAAGATAAAGAAGAGGAATTTGATGAGGAAAGTAAACAGCGTAACATTATTACTTGTGAGTATTGCCAATATCAGCAAAAGAATAAATTTGCACCAAAACGATCATGTGTTCTTTGCTTTCAATCATCTGGTCTATTAAAGCTTTCAACTTGCAAGCAATGGTTTCACCCTATCTGCGTATTATTTACTGCTGAATTAACTTTGACCGACGATGGTCGTGCTAACAACCTTTCTCGTCTGAACCCTGAACGTAATCCGTTATTATGCATGATTTGTCGTCAACGCGGGGGTGCAGTGGTACAGTGCAAATATGATGATTGTATGGAAGCATTTCACCCTTACTGCTTGTTCAACAAGCAAAATGGTCAGATGATTGTTTGGAAGCGTAAAAATGAGATACGCTATGATTTATTTTGCATGGAACATTTGAATACCATTCCATCAAAACATCTCATTGTTAGCTCCTTGTTACCAATTAAAGCGAAAAAATCCAAATCCTCCAAAAACCACATCACCGACAACGAAATCAACAACGAAGTTGATACGCCTGAACAGCAGTTTACACCTGTTAAATCTAAAGAATTGATGTCATTAACCCAAATGGAACTGCTGGATACTGACGAGAAGGAGAAACAAAGTTCTCTTCCACTTTCCCGGCTCCTCTTACCAAGAAGAATAAACAAGAAGGACGGTGAAAAGAAACGATTGAAGCGAAATAATGAAGATCAGCATAGAACTGACAAGGATGCGGAGAGACAGCACCTCAAATTATTGGCAGCTGCTCGTGAAAATAATTTATATAGTAAGAAATTTTATAACAAACATGTGAAGAAATGTTTTGATTTAGAAGCAGAAGAAGGTTTAGCAAGCAGTGAAGACGAAGAAAGGGAAAAAGTTAAAAAATTAGCAAAGCGATTATTAGATGATGAGGCTGAAGTAGACGATGAAGAAGAGGATAATTCTGATCATAGTTCAGATGTTCTGAGTGGTGATTTTATTAATAATGGCCCTTACACACAACCATCACCTCACCGAAATCGCGACGAATATGCAATGTATTTGAATGTTGATCGTATGTATTATGAGAAGAAAAGTCCACAGATGCCTCATGATAGTGCTGAGATTGTAACAAGTGTGGCAGATTTAGTCTTACGTAAAAATCATAAGATGTATTATCAGACGAATCAGAATGTATATAGCTTAGAGAATACTCCAAATTTATTGGAAAGCAAGAAAAGAGGCAGGAATGGGGGAGACCTTGTTCATTCTAATACTTGGCAAACGGAAGAACATGGTAGGAAAAGAAGAAAACGCGGTGACCGATGGAGCGACAGTGAAGGAAGTGATGTTGGCTCCGAGGTGAATGAAGAGGAAAATTTAGATCGATATGACGATTCATTCGTCGTAGATGACGATGTCATCATCTACGATACAGATTATCGTGAGTCTCAAGATCGCGAAGAAGAAGAGGAAGAAGGAAAAGAAAGACAGGTAGATGAGGAAGAGGAACATAGTGACAGTGACAGACATTTCGCCCCTGTTCCACCAGAGCAACGCGCACCATCCAGTTCAGTTGAAGTTTCATCGCGCTATTCTAACCTTCCCAGCTCTACTTTCCCACCGCAGGCTTTACTGGTAACGAGAAAAGCTTTACCAATCACCATGAAATCGAATCCGAACCAAGTGATGGAAAGATATCAAGCAGAAACTAATACTGCATCAACAAATCGAATAGTTAACATTGAGCCTACCGAGAATGATTCACGCCTCGACCCTTCAGAGCCACAGTCAAATGGACACACGGGCAAGCGAGTTCTCTCCTGTTCAAGCCGTGTCTTGAAAGTGAACTCTCTGAAGCCAATGAAATCGATCGAGAAGGAGGATGAAGAAAAAAATAATTTTGAAAGTGAAAAAGAGAAGGAGAGTTCTATTGTGGTAGTAAGAAGTGATAGAAGCTCTGGACCTTCAAGACTTCATTCCGAGAGAAGTGGGCATAATACTGTTGGTATGAAACGAGTTTTTAGAGAAGTTGAAATCGAAGAGAATGATTGAAAATGATATGTATATTTTTCTCAGAATTCTCAATGAATGAATAAATAAGTAAATAGAAAAATAAATTGATTAATTAATAAAATATTGTTGGAAATAGATAGCTGCCGTAGCGAAAAAGACGGCAACATGGATAAAGCCGTCTTTTCAGGCGAACGTTTCGAGGATTTCAGTTTTCTTGCAGGATTCCATTGGATCATGAAAATCTTGGGAGCTTCCAGACTTCCTCTTCCAACAGTATGATACAATCATATTACTTACTATGATGAGAAGAGAAGTCTGGAAGTAGATGGAAGTATTGGCGATAAATAGTGGTGGATCATGCAGCTTTCGAGATCCATTCAATTGGAGTTCGAATGATGAAGTGTTGTTGTCACATTTTAATTCGAACTATTCATTGTTTGCAAGAAATAAACCATGCCAAAGAAGTTACCTCTTAAAGCCTCAGCTAAAGTGAGTGAAGATGTTCCTCCAACCACAGGAAAGAAGAAGACAGTGGCCAATGAAGCTACTCAAAAGACTCCATCAAAGAAAGTAGTCAAAGAGAAAGCACCAAAGACCCCTAAAGCTCTTCCAGTTACCTTACTATCCGGCTTCCTTGGTGCCGGAAAAACAACTCTTTTAAAGCACATCCTCGAATCCAATGATCATAAATTACGCATTGCGATCATTGTCAATGATATGGCTGAGTTAAACATTGATGCTTCCTTAATTAAGAAGACAAAACTCGTTCAAACCAAACAAGAATTCATCTCATTACAAAATGGATGTATCTGTTGTACTTTACGATATGATTTAATCCGTGAAATTCAAAGAATTCATGAATTAGGCACCTTTGATTACCTGATCATTGAATCTACTGGCATTGCTGAACCAATGCATGTAGCAGAAAACTTTGTTGTTAATCCACAAACACAAAATTTAGATAGTGAAAATGATGAATCATTAATGCTTCATTCATTAGCACGATTAGATACATGTGTTACTGTTGTTGATGCATCACAATTCCTTGTTCAAATGAAATCATTACATACTTTTATCCAAGACTTTCCATCTGAAGTTGATAAAGATGATCAACAAGGTGAAGAAGGATTAAAAAGTATTTCACAATTATTATCAGATCAAATTGAATTTGCTAATATTATATTATTAAATAAATGTGATTTAATTGGTAATCAATCAACCATCGAACAACAAATGATTCCATTCCTTCGTTCATTAAACCCTAAGGCAAAGATTATTCAAACTTCTCACTCACAAGTCGATATTAAGGACATTATCAATACTAACTTATTCTCCATGGAGGAAGCTTCGAATGCTGCTGGTTGGTTGCAATCGCTCAAGTCAGAGGAAGTTGTTAGTGAGAAGGATGAATATGGTGTGTTCTCCTTCGTCTACCGTGCTCGAAAGCCATTCCATCCTGAAAGATTAAATGCTTTCCTTCGAACATTATTCATCATTGAAGATCCATGGAAGAAGATCGTATTGAAAGAACTCCCAGTTGATTCACTTCTTTTATCACAAGAGCCTAAGGATGATAAAGAAAATGAGCGAATCTCTCGTTATGGCACGATCCTGAGATCAAAAGGTTTCTGCTGGCTTGCTAGTCGTGATTCTGTGATGATCGAATGGAACCATCACGGTCGTCGTTTGGAGTTGAATCCTCTTATGGACTGGTACTCGTGTATGTTAGAGAAAGAATGGGATCTCAGTGAAGAAGAACGAAATCTTGTCAAGAAGGATTTTGTTGCTCCTTACGGTGATCGACGACAGGAAGTTGTGATTATCGGTATTAATCTGAAGTCCGAAGCTATTACTAGTGGATTAAATGCTTGTTTATTAAATGACAGTGAGATGGAACAATTTCATAATGGATTAATTCATCCATACCATCCTTGTCATAGAGATGGAGGATTCCGAGCCAATGACCCATTACCAACATGGCCAATGTCTATTGCCGAGGAAGGAGTCTTCTCTTGTGCTATTGGTGAGAATGAGGATAAGATTCTTATCCTCTCTCCTGGCATGGAGCTAAATATCTCTCAATTATCTTTAAATGTCGTTGATAACTCAGATTTTACTGATGCTGAAGTCTCTTCACATCATCGAACTATTACTGCTGCTAAAGTATGGATGGAGATTGCTGGTAGAGCGAAGAAATGTGTTTTAGTTGGTACCTTACGACCCGGAACCACTGATCAGATCTCAACTAATCTTACCTTGTTCAAAGAGCTCTCACAACACGATCATGAAGAAGAAGAGGAGGAGGAAGAAAATGGAAAGCACTCTCATGCACATCATGATCACGATCATCATGATCATGACCATGAATCAGAGGAACCTGAGGAACTCGCTGTTCGCTTCACATTAGAATTAGTTTCTGATAAGAAACGAAAAGCATCTGAACTGACTACTACTTCATCATCACCCTATTTATATGAGGTTCATCTGATTGGTACATCGCGATGGTTTGTTGAAAATAGTGAGGAGGAAGAAGAAGATGATGCGATGGATGAAGAATAAGAGAATTTAATAATGTTTTTCTTTTTAAATTTCATTTCAATAGTCAGATAAGCTTTAGAAACAATCCTTTTCATTAAAATAAATTCAGTTTCCTTTATGTCCCTCATGTTTTTGATTACTTTCAAGGAGAAAGAGAACCATTAATTGGGACAACTGCCCTTTACAGTTCATCTATCTAGATCCGTCCACTAATCCAACTCCTCTGGTCGTTTTAACTATGACAATCATATAAGAATAACCATGAAAACAATTAGTTGGTGATGTACACTTACCGATTTCATAGCATTGCGAATAGAATCTTTATCATTGACATCTAAAGCATGTACAGGAGGACCAAGCTTTCCCACATCAATCTCAGGACCCCCTTTAAACAAAGACTTCCAATGTTGATTCCGAACAGTAGGTTGTGATTTTGTTAAAGTTAACCAAATATGAGGATCACCAATCGTATTATTATCAATCATCCAACATGAATCATCAACTTTCACAGCATGTGAAAACTCTTCAGAGAATATAACTTCTCGTCGAACAACGACAGAGAATTTATAGGTTCCAATCGTTACATTTACTTCTCGAGATGATATTGAATCACCATATTTACTTAAAGGGATATAAACTTCAATTTCTTCATTGGTTTGAGTCCATTCATAGCGATCAGTTTTACCTACAATAGGACGATCATCGTTATGATTTGGGTTCAGAAGACTTTGATATTCATCTTCAGCTTCATTATCAGCTTGAACTCTACTCTTAGTCTTTTTGTTTGTAGTCGTTTCTTTGTCTTTATCATATCCCACCTCTCCTAATCTTACTAATCGATTGACATATTGCCTGCCATAGTAGTACGCAAAGAAGAGAGCGACGACGACAACAAAGGGAGCAACGAGACGGATCCAATCATGTGCAGGATCGTGATATCCACCAAAGAGACGTGCCATAATGATATCAAAGATGAAGAAGGAACTTTCTTTATTCCGTGTTACCGTCGGAAGCCGCGATTAGCTTTAACGGAACCATAAACCCGTCTCTCAGTCGGTAGCTTACCGATAAAACGACTGTTAAACAATATTGGTTCAAAACATCAAAACATTCTTGTTTAATAGTTCTTTCCAATCGACGATCATTTGACTTCTGACTTCTCCCACTGGAGTTAAAAGAGATTCAAAAAATCACTATTTTTTGAGGAATTTTTTTTTCAGGAGATAATTACTTGGTCGAAAGATGAGCTCTCATCTAGATGTTGCTGATAACTCTAACGGTCTTTATGAATACTCTTCCATCGAAGGTATTAAGAAACAACTTCAACTATTTTCTTTTTCACTAAACTCAACTGTATGTAGATTTAGATCCAAGTCAGACGAATGGTTTCCGAACAATCTATGACCGTGAGGTATAAAAGTTCATCAAATCTATTGTCATCATTCTCTTTTGACCTCCTCCCTTCCAATAGGTTCCTTTCGAAATTCGTACAAAAACAGGTGATGAAAAAGCCAAACAAGGGACATTAGAGCTCTTAAAAATTAAAATCTTACTAGCAGGTGTTGATGAATCACCATCTATAGTACGTGTTGAATTATCATCAGAATCAGATTTATTTTTCCATTATATGCATATAGTAGATGAAAAAGAATTTTTAAGAATACAAGAAAATCAAAAATTAGTAGTTGATTTTATTGATTATGCTACAGTATTAATAAGAATGTTAAATTCATGTATTAAAGAACCACATATTCATTTAGCAATATTAACAATCTTTACTGATAATAATAATGGACGTTTAGATTTTATACAAAATATGGAATATAAATTTGTTGAATTAATGTATTGTAATTGTATTCGTTCACCAGAAGATTTTGTACAAAATCATATTACTTATAGATATAATGCAATGAAACAAAAATTATCATTAGTTAATAATCGTTTACAAGAATTAACAAATTTAGTGAAAATTAAAAATCCATCATTATTATTACAATTACAAAAGCATAGTGGCAGTGGTAATGGTGGAAGTAGTGTGGATAGGCATGGAGCTTCTTCTAATCTTTCTGTTGTGAGTAATGGTGGTGGTGATCGTCATCATACTTTACAAACATTAAGTGGTAGTTCTCATAACTTAAACTCTGGGAAGTATTCTGCCTATCGGTAATCTGTTAGAATCGAGATGAGGCGGAAGATCGCATGGAAAGTGACGTTATAGATGAATAACTTGATTGATTTGATTTTTTCTTTGACTTTTTGTTGTCTTTCTAAAGAATATAGGAAGTTTATTAATTAATTAATCTTTGTATAAATAAAAAAAAAGAAGAGAAAAGAAAATAACTAGATTGGAGAAACAAAATGAGGCGACTTCTCGAAATGATAGGGACAAAAGAAGTTGCCGGCGGTTCTCTTGCAATCTGCCTCACAAGGGTTCTCATAGCTCGAATTATTCCACTGCTCATTCTTCCAAAAACAGTTCCTATTTACATTACAATAACACCGTACCCCACAACTCAACCCGCTAATCAACACAAGAGATTCTAGATAGCAACACCAATCACATGACAAATACAAATTAAAGAATCATTTTCATATTTAATGGTAACAAATCCATCGGTTTTACTATCCCAATAAGCGATTGTCTCAGAATAGATTCCTGCACCAGTTTTTTCAACAAAACATACTTGAACTATGTATTTGAAAAAAGGTGCAATTTCTCTCATTCGATCAATAACCTTTGTGGAAATTTGATCAGTCCAATCATAAAGTTTATTAGGTGTATATTTTTTCGAATCTAAGACATTTAACAAAGCCTTTCAATACCCGTGTTACTCAAGAACAGAGAACAAAACAATCGCGGAAACTTACCTCATTGGTAATATTTTTCACTGTCTCTGAAAGAGGATTAAATTCATAGTGTTCAAGGTTCATATTTTCAAATGGAAAGAGGGATAGAAATGAAGGTAATTGAAAGAAACAAAAAGTTTCAAAAATAAAACAAATAAACAAAACGATATCGTTCCCACCAAAAACGATTGATCGAAACGGTGAACATGAGTTTTATGAAAATCGATTATTCAAAATCTTGATTTTCAAAGGTCGTTTTTGTGGTGTTGAATGGCTCACCGTCAATCATCATATTTGAGACAAGTTCTTCTAGCTTAATTCATTTACCAATCATCATGGCATTACCAGCTATCTTACAGCCAAAGTAAGTGCCTTTTCATCATTGTCTCTTATAGTGTTTTGATGGATGTTCGTTAAATTTGTTCCTTAGAGAGGAGGATATCCAGAGATTATTATCTGCTGGTGTTCATCTTGGAACCCTCAACTCCGATTATAAGATGCGTGAATACATCTGGAAGAGACGTAATGACGGTGTTCATGTCTTAAACTTAGCAAAGACCTGGGAAAAGATTGTCTTAGCTGCCCGTGTCATCGTTGCCATCGAGAACCCTGCTGATGTTGTTGTTATCTCCTCAACTCAATATGGTCAACGTGCTGTCCTTAAGTATGCCCACTACACTGGCTCCCAATATCTTGCTGGTAGATACACTCCAGGTACCTTTACCAACCAGATCACCAAGCAATTCCGTGAACCACGTTTGATCATCGTCACTGATCCTCGTGTTGATCACCAAGCCATTAAGGAAGCTTCCTATACCAACATCCCTGTGATTGCTTTCTGTGATGCTGATTCTCCATTAAAGTATGTTGATGTTGTCATCCCAGCTAACAACAAGGGTAAATTATCTATCGGTCTTCTTTACTGGTTATTAGCAAGAGAAGTTCTTCGATTAAGAGGTGCTATCTCCCGTGAGAACTGGGAAGTTCCTGTTGATCTTTTCTTTTACCGTGATCCTGAGGAATTAGAGAAGGCTGAGGAAACTGGTTTCAAGGCCACCACTACTGAAGCCGTTGAGGAAGTTGCTCCTGCTCAAACTGAGACCTGGAATGAGACCACCACTGCTGCTGCCCCAGCCCCTGCTGCTGAAGGTAACTGGAACGAGACTGCCAACTGGGATGCCAACGCTAACTGGAAGGCTTAAATATGCAAGAATTTAGTTGTATTATCAATTAATTAACTATATTTTTGCACGAATTATATCATCCTCCTCCTCCTCTGCATGGACTACATAGTCGAAAATTGGATGAAAAAAATTAAGAGAAGAACTTACACAACCTCATGTAAAACTAAACTAAACAATATATAAGTATACCTCCGTTATTTCGACCTTCTACATACATCCTGGTGCCCTTTTGTCGGTAATCCCGACAGTTGACCCAACTTCCGTTGTGCCTATCTGGTCCACTCCATTTACTACCATAGCACCATCTTCTGACAATCTAACTCTAAGGTGTCACTCCTTGTTAGCTTTTCAAAAAAGAAAGTTTCTTTTTTGATTTTTCCAAAAATCGATTTCTTTAGATGTTAACTTTTGCATAAAGCTATGAACTGTATGTATCACTTGTACCAATGAATTGTTAAGTATTGAGTTGAAGAGAAGAAAGGGAAGAAATGTTTGATTTAATTATTCTTTGAATTTTGTTTTCTTTCCAGCAGAGTGTAAGAAATTGATGAACAACAACAGTCAAGATCAACAGAACGATTCGTGGGTGGATGTGTTGTTAGGATTTTATTAATTTATTTAGTGTATTACAACATATTATAGAATAGTTTCAAAGTAATATAGTTTCAAGTATTGTTCTATCTCCGGATAGTAACAAACTTCAAACAAAAACATGTTTCATGATACCTATTAATCTTCTACTACAATTCCTTAACATTCGTTCAGCTGGTTTTCTCTATCAATCTACTATATCTTCCCTCAAGACAAACCTGCCCTGCAGCACCAAGATTCGCTAAACGATCTGCGCTCTCGTTGAAATAATACCCTGCATGCGCTTTGACGTGGTAGAAGTGCACGCCAATCGCTGACGTATTGGACGGGTTAGGATTTGGATCAACATGGTCACGCATCATCATCGAGTTGATTTCACTGTAATGCCCACGTATTGTGTTGATGAGGAGGCGATTCTTTGGACCATTGAATTCGCCACTCACACTCTTCGCCGCGTACTCACTGTCGTACATGACGAAGCAAAGACGTGGTTTATATACCTGAGCAAGCATACCATAGCTTTCTTTCAGCCACATAAATGCTTCGCCCATCGCACAGAGTTCGCCAGTGTTGTTGGAGGTGACGGTAGCGCCGAGGGAATATTCCTGCAGTTCCTCTGACGTAGCGAGAATCTTGTGTTTTTTCGTCTTACTAGAAGTGTCAGAGAAAGCTGCAAATGCTGATGAATGTAGAATCACAGGACCATAGAGTTCGGTGATGATGTCACAGTAGGTTGGGTTGAAGTAATCAATGAGAAGATCCATTGCTAGACGATAATCGATGACCGCAGTAGACGACTTAGACACTGATGATGAAGGTAATAATCGACGATTTATTTGAGGTAAGAGATCTTCCTTAAATCTCACAACAACTAATCCCCAACCAGCAGGGAATAATTGATTTTTCACATTATTATTACCAATACATGAACCATCAGTAAACACGAAATAACTGTTCCCAAGATCACTTAGATTCATTGAATACTTTCGATTTGTGTTATTATCCTTCACTTCAGGCTCTATTTCTTCTGCTTTCCTCTTCCTTCCCACTGGTTGAAGGATTGTTACTGTTGGGTCTGAAGAAGCGGAAGGTTTTCCCTCATCTTCTTTCCACTTGAAGAACTTACACTTTGACTTCGCACAAGTATAGAAGAATCTTCCATGATTTTCATTATCCTTCTGACTTTGCCGTATTGCTGCAGGTACTTTACACTTACAATTCATTCTTTCTTTGAGTTCAAAAATGATAACTCATCCACTGATGTAAAATAAGAATAAATACGATATCGTCTGTTCGTCCGATCGTATTTTTCTTTTATGTATCGAAAGCTTACCTTTCATTCTTATTTTAATATCTTCATTTCCTGCCTCTAACTCTGGAGATAATTATGATCGGATTTCATTCTGTTGGATTTGATTTCTTTTTTTGTCTTTTGTTTTCATTCTAAAGAATACAAGACGTGTTAGTTAATTAATTAATCTTTGGATATTCAAAGAAGGGAGATGAAAAAGAGATAGCATCAAGAAACAGAAGAAAGATATCATTTCCAAATTTATGATATATTTAATTTCTTCTTTTCTTCTTTTGAACTTCAAAAAAAACTTCTATTGTTTCTTCTTCCAACATTATTCAAGATTTTTAACCTTGGAACCTTACTTAAACTCTCGACATCCTTCACATCTGAACAACAGTTAAGGGTGACGATCGGAACATTTGCAATTCTACTGACGTCTCGAAGGCCCCAACAGCAATCAAGATCAACACAACGATTCCTTCCTAAACCATTCAAATCATGCAGTTCATGACAATGAACTAGCGTCACATTTGGAATATCAGCGAAACCATCAACGTTCAATGTATTTAACCCATCAATTTGTTCTAAAGTTAAAGATTGCAATTGCTCGAAATACTTTGTTCCATTCCCTTCATGAATCAAAGCAGCTAGTGTACCACTTCTACCAATCGTTAAGTCTTGAATCGAAGAGGAAAAAGAGAAGAAGCTGGTAATATTCCACTTCCTCGCTAAAAGACATAATCTTCGATTCTTTAGACAAGATAGTAACTCGTCGTTTACTTCATTGGACGCATCTTCAAGTTGTAAAAATAGACTTGGGATATTCCCAAGTCTATCTAAATTTACTAACACTGAATGAGTTTGAATATCAAGTTTCTTTACATTACTTAATGGACCAACGTCGAGCTCCTTGCCACACCCACGAAGAGAAACCATCTTTGCATACTGCAAAACGGTAAGATCTGTAATGTTTGAGTGATGTAATATCACATTGGGAATATGTAACAAGCTTTCATAGCCAGTAAGAGATGAGCTCATGAGTTTTAATGTCAAACGATGATGATTTCCTAATCCTGAAATATCTTTCACACATTCACACCAATTCAAGGTTAAGTCATATATCCCATGTAATGGACGAACATCTTGCAAATTGTCACATTTATACAAGTTTAATGTTCTAATCGTGCGAAAAGAAGTGACATTAGTTAAATTAGGACAATTGAAAAGCTCAAGTCTCTTTTGATTTTTAAACATTGAAAAATCAGAAGTTGTATTTTCAAGACCTGTGATCATTCGAGAAGAAAGTCGGAGGTCAGGAATGTGCTGGAGTGGTGTGATGTCCATGTTGAGTACATCTAGAAGTGTAAGTTTCGTCAAGTGAGATAAACCACCCAAGTTTACCCGTTGGGCATAATTTTGAAAGTTTAGATCCAAGACTTTTACATTGGTCAAAGGTGGAAGTTCTCTTGAAGTTTCAGATAAAGTTCCCGAAAATGAGTGAAATTTATTCCATAAGTAATGTGGTATAATGTGACTTTTTCCTTCAAAATGGTGGATCGGAGGGATATCATCAGTGCATGAGAGAGATGATCCATCATACTGAATACTAATTTGATTCCATCC
>VKHI01000541.1:0-21026 GCA_015145745.1 Poterioochromonas sp. DS
TTGTTATGTTATTTTATGTCCTTGTTCATTTGTATACATACTTCCACATCATATCAATTACCTACAAAAATATTTTTCTTTGACTTATTCAATTTAACTTGCAAAAAAGAAATTGTTCATAGAAATGAAGCATCTACTGGTTTGACTGCAACACTTATTGATAGGACGATGAAAACAAAAGATATTGGTGAAGGCGAATCCAACTTTTCAAATTCATATAAATAAAAATCAGAATCAACATACAAGTGTAGTCACAATGAAGTCAGACGAAAGAAGCAGAAAAAAGAGCAAGCATTGAGAAGTAAGTGAAGAAGGTCACGAAAGATATTTCTTGTCATTGTCGGCTCAGTTAAACTTCCTTCTGAGGCAATTGAACTTTTTCTTTTGGACTGATAATAATTGATTCAATTCTTTTATTTCGATCAAGAACAAACGTTAGACTTCCATCAAGACTATTTTGTATTAATGCTTCTGATCTTTGGAATCTTGATTGTAAGAAAATACCTGAAATCGGGTCAAATAAGAACTTGTGTTTCTCCATCTTCTCTATTTTTCTTGAATCTAATTTTCTCTTCCTTTCTTTCATTCCGATTAATTCATCCTCTCCTTGACCAGTCTCTGTCGGAGATATGTTCTGATGATTAATCGTTAACTGCTTTAAGTCATCTTCTAAAGTTGCGAGAAAATGAACTGGAGAAAGATCGTATAATCTTGTATTCTTCACATTAAACTTACAAGAAACTTGTGATCTTTCCATATCAGCTAAAGACTGTTTGAGTTGAATGTCTGATATATTAGTCACGGTGTCAGGACACATCTGAAGAAGTAACAGGAAATAACTCATGATTGGATTAACTCCTCGAAGAAGAACCTGCGGTAAGGAGAAAGGATGATACTTTACAAGTTGTACACTTGGAACTAAGAATTGTTCACAGAAGGATGTTATTAAATGATAATTAAACGAATTCATCACATTCGCATACATTAGCATATACTTCCTTCTTATGTCATTCTTTAGGATTCGAGGAAAAGTAATATGAAAGTTCTTCTCATTTGGTACTTTGATATGTGTGCGTTCTAATCTTTCTGTCTTTCGTTGATACTTTTTCTTCTTAACGTAGATGACATAGTGATCATTGTGGTCGGAGAATAAGGAATTCGTTACACTTGAAGCAGAAGAGCTGAGAATTCCATTCGTCCAATAGGCAAACGCAGTATCATTAGTCAATAATTCATTGAGGAAATCGTCTTCCTCTCGATCAAACATTGTTTCCCTTATTATTTTTCTGTGGTATCGTACTTTGTCGAGCGTAAATTTACTTGGGATTTAGGCAGGGTCAGAGATCACACCAAACCAAGTGACACATGCGTGCTGAGATCGCCGAAATTGACAACTTAGATTGCAGTAAATTCGTGAAGAAGAACGCTAATAAGAAAAATCTTAGTTTTAGAAACAAAAGCAAAGGATCGCGATATGTTGTGGCCTTAAACTCGCAATCAAATGTATCGTGTCAATCTTCTACGGTGATCTGCCTCGGTTTCCGTGGTCGGTAGCTCATAAGCTTGCAGGAGGTTGTTGATTTCCTCATTAGTGAGTCGCTCGAATTCGCTAACATTATATGGAGAGCAACCCCTTCAGGTTCTGGAAAGAGTGATTTAGAAGGAATCATCCATAAAGAATTGAAGATATGGATGATTCCTTCGAAATCACCTTTTCCAGAACCTGAAGGGACTGCTTTCCCATATAATGTTAGCGAATTCGAGCGACTAACTAACGAGGAAATCAACAACCTCCTGCAAGCTTATGAGCTACCGACCATCCTTACAAGCCACCACCAAACATGAGGGAATGAGATGTGAAACTATACGATCTTGGCAATCACAAATAAATATGACATTTTGTCCTCCAGACTCTATTCCCCTCCTCGAGGAAGGCCCCGACTATGTACCCAAAGGTGGGATGATCAACTACGATGGTGTGGCCTTATTGAATTGGCAGTGGAGCAAGTGTACAATCTTACTCCACGATATCTACGGACGAAACTCTAGTCTTAACAAGCAACACTGTGATACATTCATTTCCTTCATCGCTTCCTTAGGATTCAAATTAATTAGAAGTGAACTGACAAATAAATCACAGATTCATTGATTACAATAAAAGATATCGGTTAGCGGATACAACTTTTGAAATTTATAAAATCAAAACATAATCAAATAATAAGTGTAGTCGCGATGATGTCAGACGAGAGAAGCAAAAAAACAAGCATTGAAAAAATATATTAAGAAGGTTACAATTCAAAATAAAGATATTTCTTTGGCATTGCCGACAGAAGAATTTACTTCCTAGGTAATTGAACACGTTCTTTTGGGTTAATAATAATTGATTCAATTCTTTTGTTTTGATCGACAACTAGGGTCATATTTCCTTCAACTTGGTATTGTATTGGTGTTTCTGATCGCGGAAATCTTGATTGCAAGAAAATACCTGAAATGGGATCAAATAACAACTGATGTTTCTCCATCTTCTCCGTTTTTATTGTATCTAATTTTCTCTTCTTTTTGGTCTTTCCGTGTACTACATCCTCTTCTTGTTTAATAATCTCTGTCGAAGATGTGTTTTGATCATTGATCATCAATTTCTGCAAGTCATCTTCTAATGTTGCAAGGAAATGAACAGGTGTAAGCTCGTATAATCTTGTATTCTTCACATTAAATTTACAACATATTTCTGTTCTTTCCATATCAGCTAAAGACTGTTTGAGTTGAATGTCAGAAATTTCAGTTACTTTATCAGGACACATCTGAAGCAGCAATAGGAAATAACTCATTACTGGATCCACTCCTTGAACAAGTATCTGTGGTGCAGTAAAAGGATGATATTTTACAAGTTGTACACTTGGAACAAAAAACTGTTCAAAGAATGATGAAATTAAATGATAATTAAACGAATTCATCACATTCGCATACATTAACATATACTTCCTTCTTATGTCACTCTTTAGGATTCGAGGAAAAGTAATACGAAAGTTCTTCTCATTTGGTACTTTGTTGTGTGTGCGTTCTAATCTTTCTGTCTTTCG
Source organism: Poterioochromonas sp. DS (assembly GCA_015145745.1). Lineage (NCBI taxonomy): Eukaryota > Synurophyceae > Ochromonadales > Ochromonadaceae > Poterioochromonas > Poterioochromonas sp. DS. The sequence continues at coordinate 3,081 of VKHI01000541.1, forward strand.
TTGATATTTTCTCTTGTTTACATAAATCACATGATGGTGGTTATTGTCCTCAGATAATAAGGAACTTGTTCCAGTCGAAGAAGAAGAATCGATCACATCATTCACCCAATACTCCAGTGCAGTATCATCAGTCAATAATTCATTGAGGAACTCGTCTGCCTCTCGATCAAACACTTTAGTTTCATTCATAGTCTTCTCTCTCAGCACGACTTTGCGATTTGATGACCCAGTTACAACTTTTCGCCCGCCCATTACAACCCAAGCTCACATTGAAACGAAGTTTCACATGTAACTCCGAACAAAAGTAATCTTCTTCATAACCAAGAATCAAAGCTAAGAGCTTAAAGTTTACAGTTATCAAAAACGTCCTCTAAATCAAAAAAATGAATCATATACTGGGAGAGTCCCCAAAATGATCGAAACGTGAAATAAAAACAAAACAAAAGAAAGTGACGAAAAGAAACAAATAACACTATAGAATTCAGCTAATAAAACAACAAAGGAAGGAAATCATGTGGATGGAAATGCAGTTCCTACCTGCAAAAACGTATGTATAATTCAAAACAAATCTTCGCAGAGGCTTCTGCTTTGACGTACGATATAACTCAGTTATATCAATATCAATAAAACAGATTTCAAACGTCCCGGACAACTCTTTCGGTTAATGATTGTGTACCAATGGAGCGATGAGTCCCAATACTCGAGCCTGATCGAGGCGAGCTAGGGTTTGTACTTCTTGATCCAGTCGACTTCTCGGCTGTTGAACGAGTACTATTCGTTGCGATTGATTTATGAGAGGTTGATCGAGTATCTTCATTATCAGGATGCTTGGTCTCGTCATCGTGAAGAACACGAATGTTACTTGCGATAGGAATGGCTATAGTACCGATCTCTTCATCCTTTCTAAAGCTTCTCCTCGCACTAACTGGGACATATTTCTCATCTGACACTACTTGTGCCATTTCAATCGAATCAGCTGCTTCTAAATCCTTTTCATTTTTCCTTACGCCTGCTGGTCCTTTGGCATCATTTGCGCGGTAGCAGCATCTAACTGCAGAAACGAATGCTGCAATCACTAATAAACCTGCTACAACGATTACTGCATATCCCCAACTTGGAGGGTTGCTTAGGAAGGAAACACTGGAGTCGTAGGCTTGTTGCACAGTTCCGGCTGCTGGCTGATTCGTAGGAGAAGCTGACGGAACAGGAGTCGTTGGAGAAGCAGAAGGTACTTCACTTGGGCGGAATGAAGGCGATTGTGTTGGATTAACAGTGGGAACTGGAGTGAAGGTTGGAGCCAAGGTTGGGGAGTCAGTCAATCCCTTCACTTCCTTCAACACTGTATGAAAGTTTACTGACTCGTTAAATCCAGCTACTCCTAGGGCAGTAACAAGGTTTTCTAGTGTTGTAAAGTTATAAACCCCTTGAGCGAATTCATGAGGATGAATCTCGATCACACAGACCTCTCCTCTAGCATCGGCTTGAAGACATGCATTCACTGTCTGTTGAATGGACAGCGGATGCCAAATAGTTCCTGAAGAGTCCAACTCAGCTGTGGTTGCTTGTTGAGAGAGCTGCATAGGGTTTGTTGTTGTGCTGTAAGGGAGGTTAGAATATGGTGCAACTGCTGCTGAAATGATTGGATATCCGAGCTCCTGTAAAGCCTGGAGAGTGTATTGATTCCAAAGATTCTTATTAGGAACAAACACTTCAGCTTGATATCCTGGAAACAGGCTTTTGATTCGATCATCGCAACTCTTGATACGAGATTTAGCATCAGCCACAGAAGTAGCGTTTGAGAAAACGAAAGTTGCATCAGCTCCTTTGTTATGAAGAGCGCATTTATAAGCAGCCATGCTTACGCACTTTTGCATGGCACTATAAATCTTGGTGTCAGCTCCTGTAAAATGATCTCCAATGATGCCTGCGCTGACTGAAATACCACGATCAAGGAAGAAATTGAGCAAATTTACTTGAATGTCAGTATTGTAATTATCTTCGACATCATCTTGGCGAAATATGAACTTTTTGCAATGGGCAACAGTTAAGAAGGTTGAAATTAAGAAACTTGTGAGCAAGAAAGATACAAACATGATTGATTCGATCTCAGTTTTCTTTTATTGTGTTTGCGAACGTTCCAAGTCTTGATCCGTTAAATTTGAGAATGAATCCGTTAAGTTCTTGGAACGTTATGTAACGGATAGAAAAGTTGATTTTTCTTATTTACGTCGCCATTCTCGATGTCTGAAAAGCGCTCTTTATTGATGCACCTTAAAGCGCTTCTCTCTTTCCCATCAAAACCATCCCCTTTGTTGTGAAAAGATCTTTGACAAGATCGAGCGATTCAGAGTTTAGAACCTTGTGATAAACACGATGTCAGAGTTTTCAGAGTCAGGGAAACAAAAATCAGCGAAAAATTTTTTCTCTGCGGGTCTTTCATTGATCCAACAGGTTGCAGGAAGAAATGGTGGAGACTCTTCAGATGACGAAGCAACTGATCTGAATGAAGATGAAGATTACATTCAACGTGGAACCAGAGGGGTTCTTGTCTTTCCTATTCAAAGTATACGAACAGGGAAAAAGAAGACCATTCATTTAAACCTTTACAAATCCCAAATGATCCAATATTATGAAAGCAAGAAAAAGGTCTTCTCCTGTGATAATATCGTAAATTTTGTTCGAACTAGTGAGAAATCAGCACAAATAGAATTCCGTGGTATGATGGAAATGCAAACACGAGTAAAGAAGTTCCTCTTTGAGAATGAATCACATGCAGAGAAGTTCCATCAATATGTCGAGTTCCTTATTGAATTAGGTAAAGGCATTCGACAATCATGGAATCAAATTGATATTGGAAAAAGAGGTAAAGTATTACCTGATGATTTACAAGCTGCATTAGCTCGGGTTGATCTGCCATCTGATGAAGGAACGATCGAGAAAATGTAAGGAAACCTTTCTCCCCCTTCTTTCTCTTCCATTATCTAACCAATTGCTTAGGATTCAATTTGGTGCAGCTGGATTCGATTGTGTGGATTATTATGGGTTCTTTCATATGTTTCTCTTCTCTTACGTCTCCAATCTTCGTGAATGTTTACAAGAGTGGCTAACTCGTGCCACCGCCGAGAAAGATTCTGGAGTGGGTAACAATCCTTTATTAAAGCTTCTTCCTGGTGAAATTGTGACATTTGCACCAAATGAACGATTACACTGGTCAGTCTTCGGTGGAAAATCTTGCAAACAACCTTTCTTTGTTCCTGGTGTGATGTACATGACAAACTATCGCATCGTCCTCATTTCAACAAGGTATGTTCGATGAATTCATCACTTTTCTTCCATTCATCGCTTATTCTTTCCCTGGGGAATCATAGAAAATCTCCACCATCTCACGTCGTTCATTCCCGTTATGATGTTCCTCCTTTCTTCTCTGCCATTTCCATCCCATTAGCAAATATCTACAAACATTACTCTGCTCCACCTCGAAACAGTGTTTTTATTGTCTGTAAGGACTATCGAGTTGTTCAATTTACTTTGTCAGGATTCTTAAACAACAAGAGCAAGGTTGATACCTTCATGCAGTTAATTAGTGGTTTATCCTATATGACATCTGATACTGATGCGAAACAACATTTCTTTGCTTTTAAATATCATCCTGACTTTGCTAAACTTGATCATGGTTGGAAATATACTGATTTAGTAAAGGAATATGTTCGTCAAGGTATTTATGATATGTCAAACCATTGGAAGGTAAGTCGTGGTCTAATACAGTTCCGCTACCTCGTAACGTGATCTTCCCTTGTCTTTTGATAGGTATTTGAGAACATGGATTATACGCTATCTGATACCTATCCATTACACATTGTCTTACCAAGGAAAATGACAAATGATCAGATTGCCACTGCTGCAGCTTTCCGTTCTCGTGGTCGCTTACCTGCCATCACCTACCTCCACCAGGCATCAAAAGCTGTTATGGCACGATCTGCTCAGCCTTTAGTCGGTCTTACTCAGAAGAATTGCCCTGAAGATGAGCTTTTATTGAACTTTTATCGATTAAAAGGTGTCGCCACTTCCAATACTACCACCTCCTCCTCTACCTCAGCTGCCAACACTACTAGCTCAGAGAACCCAGCAGCACATCATACAAGCTCCAGTTTATCTAGCAATAATGCATTAAGTATCGTCAGTCAAGCAAAACTATATATCTTAGATGCACGTGGTCGTATTGCAGCTAATTTAAACATGGCAGCAGGCAAAGGAACAGAAGATGTATCATCATACTTCAATGCTGAATTAGTCTTTGGGAATATTGAAAACATTCATGTCATGCGTAATTCAGCAAATGCATTAGCAGAATGTTTATCACCAGACGTTCATCCTTATAGTAATATGAAGGAGGTGTTAACGTCATCAGAGGGGTCTGGTAGTGGTTACTCGTATAAGATTGAAGATTCTGGTTGGTTAAAGCATATTCGTTTAATATTAGTATCAGCAGTCTTTGCTGCAGAGAAATTACATTTTGATGGTCATTCAGTACTCGTTCATTGTTCTGATGGATGGTAAGAGGATTATGTTGTTATTCTTTTGTGTTATTGTTTTGTTTGATATCCTCTTCTCTCATAGGGATCGCACTGCACAGATCTGTGCAACGACACAAGTTCTATTAGATCCTTTCTTTCGTACGATTGAAGGATTAGCTGTTCTGATTGAGAAGGATTGGTGTGCATTTGGTCACAAGTTTCAAGGTAAGACACCATGTATAGACAGATTGTGCCACCATGCCTAATAACGGGTTAATATTGTTTAGAGCGTACTGGTGTTGGTATGGATAATAATGTCCAAGCCGATGAAAGATCACCAGTTTTTATACAATTTTTAGATTGTTTATATCAATTAATTCAACAATTTCCAACTTGTTTTGAATATAATGATACTTTATTAATCTTTATTGTCAATCATTTACATTCAGCATTATTTGGTAATTTCTTAGGGAATAGTGAGAAAGAACGAATGATTGAATTACAATGTCAAACGAATACAGTATCGATATGGTCTTATGTATTAACCTATCAAGAGATCTTTAAGAACAAAGACTATCAAAGATATCAATCACCTATCTGGCCATCAGTTGCGATTCATAAGATGAAGATATGGGAAAGATACTGGATGAGATGGGATATTACATCACATCCGAATGCATTAGTTCCTGCGTCACATCAATGGATTGATGATTGGTAAGAGAGATAAACTATGATCATTTCTCTGTATTGTATTTCTTATTCTTATGTTATCTTTATTATTCATTGATATAGGGGAGATCTTCACTTGTAATCCAAGAGTCTTTCATCATCAAGGAAGTGGAAAGAATGAGTGTGTTGTAGTCCTTTCTCTTTCATGTAGATGGATGAATAGTTTTCATGGATGAGGCGAAGAGATAATACTTTCTTAGTTAGTCAAAACACATCTATCTTTCTCGTTCGAAGCTTCGAGGGATGGATGGATAGATGGATGGATGATGAGAGTATTTCTTTTCTTTGCCTTTTTTTCTTTTTGTTTTTATTTTATGAGAGAGATCAAGTTTCATCAAGGTACTAATACTATAGATAGACTATTCGATGACATAGATTAAATCATATTTTACTTCACCCAATGGATTCTTTTTTTCTCTCTCTTTCTCCTCATTCATTTGGGTTGTCTAATGAATGATTAGAAGCTTTGTTATCAATGATGATGAAACCCTTTGATCGCGTCATTCGAAATAAGAGTGTCAAACATCTTTTATGATCAAGTATGATGCTTCCTGTCTGATTTTATGAGTTCATCGTCATAGTTCATAAGTAAACACAACTCCAATGAGCAGGGAAGAGAAACAATCTCTTTCATAGAAATACAACAGATGAATTAAACACACACCCTCTCTCTCTCCAACGAGAATAACTTTTTATTTAATTTTAACAAACTTAAAGAAGGGAAATAGAACAAAAAGAAGTAGAAACCAGGCAATCATAGTCAGCGTCTAAACAAGTCTGAATGAAATACTTGTATCACGTTATTTCCAATCAAATCTAACGCGATGAAAGCACTGAACTCATTATTGTGAAAGACGTAATAAACAACAAAGGGAGAGGAGGAGGTGGGAAGGGTTATTAGGAAAAAAACTAATTCAAGTAAACGAAACAAAGGAAATATCATCTTTCTTTGATATCTGTCTGTGTCTGTGTGTGTGTGTGTTTAGGATAAATATCTGTATTATGTGTATTATATAAAGAGAAGGAAGAAGGAAAGACTTCAATCTTCATTTTGCTTGTTTTGGTAAAAGAAGTATTAAAAGAACTTCATCAAAGGGAAGGAATGCACAAAAAAGGAACGCAAAGAAGGTCTTGGTTTTATATGTGCAGGTAAAAAAATTGTATTCGATAGAATAAAATAATACATCGACATGGGACAATTATGATTCGTCAGTCCATGGGATCAGTTAAACGAAGGAAGGAGAAGAAAAGAAAGAGAGAGAAATATGCAAATAAGAAAGACAATGACAAAGAAAAAGAATTCTTAATACCAAGGCTCTATCAGATGTATGTACAATAACAACGAATACAAACACAAGTATACTAACTCATTCACTCACAATATTATTACAAGAATAATGAATATCGAAAGAAAATTAAAAGGAAATCCATGAAAAACAAGATGCAATAAACAATAAACAAGACAAAAGACATCAATGTCTCCGTGATAAAGGAATTGTATTCATAAAAGGTGTTAATTCAGAGTAAATGCATTCATCATAGTGAAAAAGATAGTTCGTTCTCTTCCTTCAAGAGTGGAAATAAAGCATCGATGAAATTAATATTATGGCTCTTCTCGAACACCGCCATCTTCTAACACATGAACTGCTGATGGGTCTTGCACATCGTGGAAGACTTCATTTACTCCATCCACAACATCTCCAGCCATCTCTCCTGTCTCCACATTTCGACCTCGAACGCCCTCTATCATACCCTCTTCTGACATCTCCAATCCATACCGCTCTTCCAACGCCTCCTCCATCGTATCACCCAACTCACCTCCTGCCGCTACCACTGCCAACTGCTCAAACTCACGCAACTCTCCCTCATCCATATTATTCATCGCTGGCACCACTGCATTCAGCTTGCTGCTCAAGTAAGTGATGATCTTCGTCGACAGCTTCTGAGAGGCTCTGTCAGAGAACACTACGGCTTCTGCAACCTTCGAGCTGACCTTCTCAGCTTGGCGGATGGAGGAAGAGGCATCTTTCGATGAGTCAGAAGAGGATATTTGTCGAGTGGCAGGAATATGATCATTGCGGGATGACTCTAGTTTGGGTGTGACTTCAGGAATTGGTGTATGGTGGAGCGACATAGAGAGAGCCGAAGAAGGAAGAGCTTTAGATTGAGAAGTAGATACAGCTTGAGAGGTGGATGCAGCATGACTCTTGCTCGCTATAAATAGGAAGAAAAGAAGATCAGAAATATGAAAATTAATCGATAGGAAGGATCTGCTTACCGTTAGAGTGAGTGCTCTTATCACCTCCTTTCGATGCACTTCCTACACTACCAGGACCTACTTTATTATTCTTCTTAAAACGATTTTGTCTTGATTTACGATTGGCATTAATCAAATATGCCTTAAACAGTAGTTTCTTCTCTTCATCTGAGAACTTCTGATTATGAACTAAATAAGTCCAAAAGAAGATCGAAGCAACAGTCAAATAACTGCCAAGACCAATGAGAAAGATTGGATCAATATCAGAGTAGGAAGTAACTCCTACAATGGCTTGAAGAAAACAAACTATCCCAAAGATCGCTGCTGAATCGCCTAATGGATTCACGAAGCTTCTTGTTAAAGAAGAAAACTTGCGACGAAAGACCATGAATGAAATAAAAACCATGATCAACATGAAAAATGAAGCAATTAGAGATGTTGCTCGAACGGAAGTTACATAATCGGGATAATACAAACAAAACACACTTAGCCACACACCCATGACAAATACTATCGTATAGCAAAGGTATGGTGTATCCAGTCCAGGAATGGTCCTATCCAGAAAGGCGGGAAGTAGACCTGACTTCGTGAGAGCATGTAATTGTTTCCCTGCACAATGAAACAAGCAGAAGATCGAACCAAATTGACAAGGAAGATCGATCCACTTCACTGCACTTAGATTCATGTTAAGGATTCTCGAGAGACCGAATTGCAACGGAAGACTCGCTTTGACAATGGATTTCCCTCCTGATTCTTGTCCGATTGCTGCGATACTTACGAACACTGACATACAAATGAAGACACTCGTACATATCAAAAGCATTCGAGGAACTTGTACTTTAGGGTCTTTCAACAAGCCACTGAGTAAAGTAAAGTATTGCACACCATTAAACTGTGCTCCAGCGGCTATTCTTGCTGCCATGAAGTTCTCCCATGTGATTGGAATCATTACAGGCTCGGAATAATGAGTAAAGTTTACTTCTGGAGTCCCATCTAAACTTATAGTACCACACAGGTAAATCAATATTACCATTGTGATGAAAAGACCTAATAAAGTGGTCACGGAATAAAATGGTTTTCCTCCGACTAAATTGAAAGCAAATGTTACACCATAAACTATGATGACTGTTTGGATGTTAGTCGCCAGACTTTCAGCAACACCGCCATTCATTGATGGAATGGCAATAATTCGAAGAATCTTCAACACTGTATAACATGTGCAATACACGAATTCGCAGCACGCTACAAGGAATCCAAAGTAAGGACCAAGCGATGCTCGCACAAAACCATACGCTCCTCCTGAGAAAGGAAGGGCTGAACTCATCTCCCCTGCACATAAACAAAAGCACAAATATCCTGCTCCAGCAAAAAGGAGATTTAACACATATGAAGGATAACCATAGGCCAGACCACTGTTCCAGGAAGCTGTTCTATTCCCCATCATCATAGCAAACCCTAGAAATAATCAATTACACATGAATAGTCACATACAAAAACGAAATCAAAATTACCGAAGAGAATGAACTCAATTTCTGACAACTTTGTCTTCTTCACATAACTCAAGGCTTTTTGCAAAGGACCAACAGTAACTTCTTTAGCTTCCTCCATCTCACGATCAACAATTGTGATTGAGTTGACTGTGATTTGTTTTCTCTTTCGTCGTCTGAGTGCACACACTGATTGTGAGAGTGTAGGAAACAACTCCCTCTTCATAGCGGATCATTGAAAGTGGTGAAACCGTCTTTATTTTATTAATACGTCACTATAGATATGAGCGTAAATTTCCGACTCATCCATCTTCGATCACACATTCAACTAACTAGTAGCAACACAACTGAACACCTCAAGACTCTACTCTTATCACAAATCCTCTGTAATGCACCCTTTTGTCGTGTTGGGAAGAGAACATTTGATGACTTTTAATTTAGTTTAAATAAGAATTTCTAAAGGAAGGCAAACAAGAGGGAAAACTCTCGCTTCATCCTCGATTTATAATATTAACAAATATCTCCAAACAATCAATTTAAAACAACTGTTGATCTCTCTCATGTTATTCAATGAATCTAACGCAATAAAGGCGCTTCTAAGAGAATCAACAACAAAGGAAAAACGAAACAAAGGTAAAGAAACAAAGGAAAAGAAAATTATCTTTATGTCTTTATGTCTGTGTGAATAAACATGCATATAAATAGAGCCAAAGAAAGGAAGGAAAAAAAGATTTCCTATTTCCTGTTATTGTTCGGAAAAGAAGCATTAAAAGAACTTAAGCAAGGTATGAAATACATCATAAAGCAAAGGTATTGGTATAGGTGTAAGTAAAAAAACTGCATATAATAAAATACATATGGGGATGGGACAATTACTACTCCATGAATACATTTCATTTTTAAACAAAGGAAGAGAGAATATGCAGGTAAATCCGAAACAAAGCTGGATCTAATCGGATTATGTACAATAACAACGAATACAAAACAAACAAGCACATGCCACACACAGAAATATTATAATAAAAGAAATCATCCCATGAAAAAGAATCAATAAACAAGACAGAAGAAGACATCGACGCAGTAATCAAGAAAATGGCTTCGAAAGGTTCATGAGGCGGAAAATGCATTCATTGGCTTCATGTTTAAAAAGATAAATTATTTCTTCCTTCAATAAAGCATCAAGAAATTATTATGATGACAATTTCTATGGCTTTTCTCGAACACCGTCATCCTTATGAACTACTGATGGGTCTTGCACATCGTGTAAGACTTCATTTACTCGATCTACCACATCTCCTGCCATCTCTCCTGCCTCCACATCTCCTACCATCACATCTCGACCAACCTCCATCATACCCTCTTCTGACATCTCCATTCCATACCTCTCTTCCAACGCCTCCTCCATCGTCTCACCCAACTCACCTCCTGCTGCCACCACTGCCAACTGCTCAAACTCACGCAACTCTCCCTCATCCATATTATTCATCGCTGGCACCACTGCATTCAGCTTGCTGCTCAAGTAAGTGATGATCTTCGTCGACAGCTTCTGAGAGGCTCTGTCAGAGAACACTACGGCTTCTGCAACCTTCGAGCTGACCTTCTCAGCTTGGCGGATGGAGGAAGAGGCATCTTTCGATGAGTCAGAAGAGGATATTTGTCGAGTGGCAGGAATGTGGTCATTGTAGGATGACTGGATCTTCGGCGTGACTTCAGGAATTGGTGTCTGATGGACCGACACAGAGGGAGCAGAGGTTGCAAGAACTTTATTTTGAGAGGTGGATGCAGCATGACTCTTGCTCGCTATAAATACGGCGAAAAACGATAAACTAAAAGGCATAACAATTCACATAAACAATCTACTTACCGTTAGAACGAGTGCTCTTATCACCTGCTTTCGATGCACTTGCTGCACTACCAGGGCCTACTTTATTATTCTTCTTAAAGCGATTTTGTCTTGATTTACGATTAGCATTTATCAGATATGCCTTAAACAGGAGTTTCTTCTCTTCATCTGAGAACTTCTGATTGTGAACTAAATAAGTCCAAAAGAAGATCGAGGCAACAGTCAAATAACTGCCAAGACCAATAAGAAAGATTGGATCAAGATCAGCATAGAAGATAATTCCTACAACAGCTTGAACGCAGCTAATAATCCCAAAGATCGCTGCTGAATCACCTAATGGATTGACAAAGCTTCTTGTTAAAGACGAAAACTTGCGACGAAAGACCATGAATGAAATAAAAACCATGATCAACATGAAAAACGAAGCAATTAGAGATGTTGCTCGAACGGAATTTACATAATCGGGATAATACAGGGAAAAAAGACTTACTCCCACGCCCATGACAAATACTATCGTATAACAAAGGTATGGTGTATCCAGACCTGGGATTGTCTTGTCCAGAAAGGCGGGAAGTAGACCCGACTTCGTGAGAGCATGTAATTGTTTCCCTGCACAATGAAACAAGCAGAAGATCGAACCAAACTGACAAGGAAGATCGATCCACTTCACTGCACTTAGATTCATGTTAAGGATTCTCGAGAGACCGAATTGCAACGGAAGACTCGCTTTGACAATGGATTTCCCTCCTGATTCTTGTCCGATTGCTGCGATACTTACGAACACTGACATACAAATGAAGACACTTGTACATATCAACAGCATTCGAGGAACTTGTACTTTGGGATCTTTCAACAAGCCACTGAGTAAAGTAAAGTATTGCACACCATTAAACTGTGCTCCAGCAGACATTCTTGCTGCCATGAAGTTATACCAGGTAATCGGAGTCATCACAGGCTCGGAATAATGAGTAAAGTTTACCTCTGAAGTCCCATCTAAACTTATAGTACCACATAGATAAATCAGCAATACCATAGAGATGAAAAGGCCTAATAAAGTGGTTACGGAATAAAATGGTTTTCCTCCGACTAAATTAAAAGCAAATGTTACACCATAAACTATGATGACTGTTTGGATGTTAGTCGCCAGACTTTCAGCAACACCGCCATTCATTGATGGAATGGCAATAATTCGAAGAATCTTCAACACTGTATAACATGTGCAATACACGAATTCGCAGCATGCTACTAAGAAGCCAAAGTAAGGACCTACCGATGCTCGCACGAAACCATATGCTCCTCCTGAGAAAGGAAGGGCTGAACTCATCTCCCCTGCACATAAGCAAAAGCACAAATATCCAGCTCCAGCAAAAAGGAGATTTAATACATATGAAGGATAACCATAGGCAAGACCACTGTTCCAGGCAGCGGTTCTATTCCCCATCATCATAGCAAAACCTAGAAATAAAAGCATTACAAACAAGTAGTCGCAAAAAAATTCATAATTTTACCGAAGAGAATGAACTCGATTTCTGACAACTTTGTCTTCTTCACATAGCTCAAAGCTTTTTGGAAAGGGCCGACTGGTATGACTTCTTTAGTTTCCTTTACTTCCTCCATTTCACGATAAATTATTGTACGTTCTTCTATCGTTTCTCTTTGATGCTCACACTCTGACTAGGAAACAACTTCTCTCCTTTCCTTAAAAGTAGTCAGATTCATTCAGTATGTACCTCTTACTTCATAACGAACAATTGAAGGAAGTGCCAACTTTTATTTTACGTTACTGTATCTCCTCTTCATGCGCGATGTAATCTCTGCGAAATCCCATCCTTTAATTATGCCCTCCTCGCTCTGGGTGGCCGGCAAGTACCACTATAGATATAAATTTCACTCAAATTCACTGACGTGTTTTTGAAACTTTAGAGAAGTGGACATTGTAGAGTGGTTCTTCAAGCGTATCGGCGTAACTTTAGGTAAAGAAGATCAAAAATTACACTATTATGTTGAGCACTTAATACTCTCCCAACTACTATTTATTGAGAATATCTCAACCTTGAGAAAGGTAAACTAAATATAAGGATTCTTTCTTTCAAGGGTTGGATAAGAGATAAGCGACGGGGTACGAACCAATAGTGATTTTGTGAGAGGAAACGAATTTTAGTGGCGATATATCGACTGTAGAAGACATGATACATTCGAACCTTTGTAAGTTTCGAAAATAGTAGAATAGACAGACGTATTATGAAATCGAAAATTTGTCAGTGAGCTAGCTTAGACCTTCTACCCCACATGCTGTTACGAATATCTCCTCATAGAATATACGATAGAAAACAATGAAAATGTTTCAATGAAGAGTATTTCCCCTAATAGAGTCCTTAGTGCAGGTTCTCCAAAGCATAGTTGATTCTTCGCACCCTCTCATTAGGAAGTTCGCACCGATGGGTTCCACACCGGCAATTTCGGCTACGAGAGAAATCAAAGCGATTTTCCTCATATAATGGTGCGGTAATAAGATAATCCAATTTGGGAAGTATGAATTTTGATACATGAAAGGTGTTTCTTTCGAAGTTTCCCAAGAAGACATACATTTATCTTTCTCATAATTCTACGCTTCTCATGCCACTTTTTATTTCCACAATTTGGCATTGTAGTCAATTCTGTTGATTTAAGATTTCAATCAACGGATAGATTAACGAATCGAAGAAGAAGTAAACGGATAAGGAAAGATCCTTCTTGAAGAATCTGCGTTAAATAGAGTCGTTCGAAAAGCGGAACAATCTTGGTTTTTTTTTTTGGAAAGAAGGTTACAATTCATTCAAAATTAACACACGGAAAAATGAACTTCTTGAAACTTATCTCAGTAACAGTCGCCATCTCTATTGTTGCTATTTGCCAAGCAACTTCTAAGCGCTTTGTTTTTAGACAAGATGATATTGAAGACTATTATCACTCCGAAACACAAATCAATCTTCTTTCCTTCTTCATGGATAGAGGAATTGCTGTGAGTGCTGGCATCATCGGCAATTACTTCACAGGCGAAGATGTTCCACTTTATTCTGCCTTACAGCGTTGTGTGGGATTAGGTCCTGATAAATGTGCCTTGTTCAACCATGGGGAAGATGCGGCTTACACTTATGACCAAGCTACTTCTACCTCTGTTGCATACACTCATATGAAAGTGTGTGACGATAAAGTGAGAAGTTTATTCTCCGATTATCAAATGGAACTATTTGTACCTCATCAAAATGCATGGAACCAGTATACCTTAGCCGCAGCTACTCAGCTAGGGTATTCTGCTGTCTCTGCCTCTGTAGACAGTTATTCAAATTTACCTTATAGTGTGACAACTTCTCCATTGCAATTATCAGAGCAAACGGAGACAGGCGAGTATTTAGATACTGGATTATGGGCAGCGAACCCTATTAGCACTACCTTGGCAACATGTGAGACCGCCGCTGCGGCAGGTCAAGTGTGTGTCATCATGACTCATCCTCATGAGTTTGCGCAAGGGGCTTACAACTGGACCATGTTGCAATGGTTAGTAAATAATCTTACAGATGCTGGTTTTACCTCTGTCAACTTCCATACGATTATTCAAGAGGCAAAAGGTACAAAGATTCCAACAGCAGCTCCAACAACTGCTGTTGTGACTCATGCTCCGACTAGAACTCCTACTACTGCTCCGACAACTGCGACAATTAAGACAAGCGCACCCACTGCTCATCCTACTATCACTCCAACTGCCTTTCCTTTCGCGGTGACAAGCGTGCCTACAGTTGTACCAACAAATGCAGTTAAATTTCCTACTGCTAAGCCGACACTCGCACCATCTGATTGCAACACCCCTGCCCCGTCAGCTCCAAAGACGAATGTTCCAACAGCTAATCCAACTGCCAACCCAGTTACTGCTCCTACTCGCGCTCCTACAAAAGCCACTCCTGTTCCAACTGTAAGCCCAACTTTCAAGAAAACAATTGCCCCTACAGGCAAAGCTACTTCTGCTCCATCTCTACGAGTTACTGCTTCTCCAACCACTTCTCAAAAGAGATGTATGTATCGTTTTGACAACGTGATGGACTTCTTTTATACAGAATTTCAAGTCCTTTTCATCAATTTATGCATTGATTTGAACATTGGAGTTAGCTTAGGAATTGTAGCAAACAAGGTGACAGGGAAGGATACCAGCCTATACAGCTGCTTGCAACGCTGTGCTCAAGCTGGACCTAACAGTTGTGATATGTTTATTCAAGGCACTGAACTTACTTACACCTTTGGAACAACTTCAGGTATTGATGAAACCACCAGTCAGCTTCAGAGTGATGAAGAAACTATTAAAAGCTTGTTTTCCGGAGTAACTCCTCAAGTCTATATTCCATCCACACTAAATAACAACACGATCGCGGCAGTGAAGTCAGTTGGCTTCGCCGCTGTCTCTGGATCTGAGAGTGCTGGTATGGCTTGGGATCTTACTTCTACTCCCATTCAGCTACCTCAACAAACCTCTACCGCAATTAAGAACTCTACGACTGGTAATTGGACCGCCAGATCCACTGAGAGCATTGTTTCAGATTGCAACGCTGCTGCTGCTCGAGGAGAAGTGTGTGTGATTCAAGTGACAGCGAATGAGTTTGCAAACGGAGCATACACAACCGAGAAGGTCTCAGAATTAGCATCAAGTTTACAAGCAGCTGGATTCTCTAACAATGTCACCTTTCACACCATCATTAGCGAGGTGCAATCTAATTCTCCGTCCCAGGCTCCCACTCAGGGTCCAGGGGACTCTTCCTCTGATTCAAATGGAGGAGTGATGTCATACTTGAGTAATCCTCCTTCATACATCATCGCCGGTATCGTAGTAATAGGATTGTTGTTGATCGGAGCTATTGCTTACGCTGTGATCATGCGCAAGCGCGGAAGAGATACTATGAAGGCATCGAAGGCTGCCCACAACTTAGATAGTATTAGTACCGATAATCTTTTCGAGTTTGCAGTTTCTGTCGAAGAGGAAGAGGATAAAACTCCACCTACTAGCCTTCGCATCAGCTTAAATTATGAACAACTAGCAACAAACTCAGCTCCAAACTCTCCGATGGCGGCTCCTCGTAGCTCCTACAATAATATCGAGATGGTTTGAGACGTTTTATGGTGTTTGATTTGATTTTTTGCCCTTGTTAAGATTTCGTAGTGTTCACATTCTTTTGTTTTCTGTGAAAGAACTTAGTTTTTTTGCCTAATTTGTTGCTTTTCGTTCCTTCCAGTCGTTTATTTCTTTCTTTCCCCCTTCTTCTTCCAGTATCTGAAATGTATTCAGATTCTTTTGTTTTCTATATTTGACCTTCCTCATGCACTTCATTCAATTGACCTTATCCTGAAATTCTGAGTTAATTATGATAATTAATTTTTTTTTTAATTTTTAATTTAAATGAAAAGTTCTTTTTAATAATCCTTCAGAGAAACAAAAGATTTCTTTTCCATCTTTTGCCATGATATTTATTGGACCGCTGAAGGATTCATCAATACTGTGAAAAAAATATTAGTGACGTAAAATAAAAACTGCTCACCACCTTCAACTTTTCGTTGAAAAGGTAGAAGACATGGCTGTTTTATACGTTAAACAAGCAGATCGTAACACAAAACAATTAACATGGAGGAAGCTAAAGACGGTACGGCAATAACTACTTTCCAGAAAGTCTTGGGCTATTTGAAGAAGACTCAGTTGTCAGAAATTGAGTTTATTCTGTTTGGTAAGTGAGACTATGTCTGATCTTGTTTTTTCATCTGTGAGTTCTTATCTCTAGGCTTTGCGATGATCATGGGGAATAGAACTGCCTCCTGGAACAATGGGCTCGCTTATGGTTACCGTGCATTTGTTCTAAATCTCCTCTTCTCTGGCGCAGGATATCTGTGCTTTTGTTTATGCATCGGAGAGATGAGTTCAGCCCTTCCTTTCTCTGGTGGAGCATACGGTTTCGTGCGGGCAGCGCTTGGTCCTTACTTTGGATTCCTTGTGGCATGCTGTGAATTCGTATATTGCACATGTTATTCAGTGTTGAAGATTCTTCGAATTCTTCTTATTCCAACTTTGAACGGTGGAGCAGTGCAGGATGTATCTGCAAACGTTAACAACGTCGTTATCATCTTTGCTGTAACTTTTGCAGTCAATGTAATCGGAGGGAAACCATTTTATTTCGCGACCACTTTATTAGGACTCTTCATCACGATTGTGCTATTAATTTACCTATTTGGTACAGTCAGTCTAATTGGAACTGAAGAAGTTGACTTTAGTCATTATTCCGAACCTTTTATGATTCCAATCACATTCGAAAACTTCATGGGTGCGAGAATATTTGCTGGTGCACAGTTTAACGGTTTACAATACTTTACATTGCTCGGTGGTCTACTGAAAGAGCCTAAAGAACAAGTTCCTAGAATTCTCTTGATTAGTTCAATTATTTTCATCTTTATGTCAGTGTTTGTAACGTTAGCAGTAATATCACAAGATTCAGATGGGAAATCCATCATTACGACATATCTCCCGTTACAATTTGGTCTTTCAAGGATTCTGAACATGAATCTAAGTGCAGTGAAGTGGATTGATCTTCCTTGTCAGTTTGGTTCAGTCTTCTGCTTGTTTCATTGTGCAGGGAAGCAATTACATGCTCTTACGAAGTCAGGTCTACTCCCCACATTTCTGGACAAGACAATCCCGGGTCTTGATACACCATACCTTTGCTATGCGATTGTAGCAGGCTTTGGAGCTGGTATAAGTATTTTTACCGTCTATTATCTAGATTATGTGAATTCCATCCGAGCAACTTCTCTTCTTGCTTCGTTTATCATGATGATCATGGTTTTTATTTCTTTTATCGTCTTTCGTCGTAAGTTTTCGTCTTTAACGAGAAGTTTTGTCAATCCATTAGGTGATTCAGCAGCGATCTTTGGGATTATTTGTTTTCTTCAAGCTACTGCAGGAGTCATCTTCTATGCTTATCTTGATCCTATCTTTCTAATTGGTCTTGGTAGTTATTTGACTGTTGCTTCGATCTTCTTTTGGACTTATTTAGTTCACAATCAGAAGTTCTCAGATGAAGAGAAGAAACTCCTGTTTAAGGCATA
>VKHI01000542.1:3980-14582 GCA_015145745.1 Poterioochromonas sp. DS
AGAAGAATTATTAAGTAAACGTGCCCTTGTTAGTCAAGGTATTCGTGATTCACTTGTTGCACGTGCAGGAAAATTCGGTTTAATCTTAGATGATGTATCTATTACACATTTAACTTTTGGTAAAGAATTTTCTCGTGCTATTGAAAATAAACAAGTCGCACAACAAGAAGCTGAAACACAAGCATATGTTGTGTTAAAGGCTGATCAAGAAAGAAAGGCTGCAGTTATTCGTGCTGAAGGTGAAGCCGAAGCTGCTGAATTAATTGCTAAAGCCATGAACACTGCTGGTACTGGTTTAATTGAAGTACGCAGAATTGATACTGCTAAGGATGTTGCCAATATCTTATCTCATGGTAAGAATGTCACTTACTTACCTGGTGGTAAAGGTGGTTCCAATATGTTACTCAACGTTGGAAGAGAATAAATATTCTCGCCTATGATATAAGGAACATTGTAATATAAACGAACTCTACATCAACTGATTCTTCGAATAGTATCCACAAAGTTTAATAGATCCCTTTTCCCAATCAACCACAACGCATTAATTACCTTATCCAAGAATTGAGACCGTTCAGCGCAGTAGCAAAGAAAAATTTGAAGTCACAGACGAAGAAGAATTTTTTTTTTACAGTGATGATCTTACAGTTCAAGAAGAAAAAAAAAAATCCGAAAATCCGAGATTTCGAGAGGCTACAAAAACACGAAAGTACGCCGGGTGAGAAAATAAGATCGATTTCATCCTTCACGAAACACTTTCTGACGAAGTTGTGAAAATGTCCTTACTTGACCCTGTTGTATTTCAACCTTATCCCACTGCTTTAAGGGTGTTTCAGAGTTACGGTTCTTTATTTGTGGATTTTCTGCACATTCAAGAAATTATCACCGAGATTACCTTTGAAGATAACTTCGAGTTAGATGTTCCGACAAATCACACTGTTCCTGAGAAAAAAAATATTATTGCCCAAAAATTAAATCAAAGGATGAATGCAAAAATCAATGCTCATTTATTTGCAAACGCGTGGTACATCAATCTTGATGCGGGAATGACACTTCCTTGGGCCGAAAAGTTAATACAACCAATCCCCTTTGAAAGAAGAAGCTCCAGAAATCGCTGTGAACATTTAAATCCTTGTTTTGAAGTCGGAATCAATTCAGACCGATTCGTACTTTCATTTTCGCTTGTTTCGGACTATAGCGCATCACTTTACGAGTCCAATCTTGGGCACTATCAGTTCAGCATTAGTGGAAGTCTTCAAGTGACGGCTAAACGATTATCTAAAGATCGGGTGAATGCGATCGAGACCGTGGCTCGCAAAATTGGCTTTGAACCCTTCTGCCTTAAAGTTGAGGAACGGCTTCTGGAGTCTGGTAAAGAAAGTATTATTCGAGATCTCCAATCCTTAACTATCAACCGTACTTTTTCAATCCAAGAGAGTTAATTAAACAAAGGGCGAAAAGTCTTGACTACATAGGGAGATGATTAAGTCAAAAAGAACTAACATTAACTAAAGAAACAAATATAAAATTTCTCTCGAATGAGATCTCATTTTGTCGATGAAAGTGAATACTCTCGAGCACGAGCACAAAGAGCCAAACCCAGCCATTCGAAAATTAGACAACTCAAGCGTATGTCTCATCAGAATATTACTTAATGCTCTTAAATCCACGTAAATTTAGGATTCAAACTGATAATTGAGATTGAGGAAGATAACCCATACGGTAAAGCGTATTCCCTCTTTAGTGGATAATTCTGCGCAGCTGAATTTTGCACGCAGTAAAATCAAAACGAATGACATTATCGAATGCAGAATCTTGATGAAAGACTGTACCTGATGGGAAATATTGTAGAGGTGGTTCATACAATTTACTGAATCAACTGGTCATAAAGGCAGGTAAAGATCCTAGGAGACGTAAAATAATGAGAAAAGAAAGTGGCAAAAGAACATGAAAAATCTTTCCATTACAGTTTTCTGTGAATTTAGAGATTATATCTCATTTAATTGTCGCAAGTTCAGAGATCCACCAGGATCACGAGATCCTATTTAAGTGCGAAGATCAATATCTTCATTGCCTTATTTCCGTCTTCCCATAGATTCCAGTGACCAATCTATCGTGCTTTGGGTGCGGGTTTCGGTGGGCGAGTCTTACCATCATTAGGTAATGAAGTCTTAAAGGCTGTTGTAGCACAATATAATGTAGAAGAATTATTAAGTAAACGTGCCCTTGTTAGTCAAGGTATTCGTGATTCACTTGTTGCACGTGCAGGAAAATTCGGTTTAATCTTAGATGATGTATCTATTACACATTTAACTTTTGGTAAAGAATTTTCTCGTGCTATTGAAAATAAACAAGTCGCACAACAAGAAGCTGAAACACAAGCATATGTTGTGTTAAAGGCTGATCAAGAAAGAAAGGCTGCAGTTATTCGTGCTGAAGGTGAAGCCGAAGCTGCTGAATTAATTGCTAAAGCCATGAACACTGCTGGTACTGGTTTAATTGAAGTACGCAGAATTGATACTGCTAAGGATGTTGCCAATATCTTATCTCATGGTAAGAATGTCACTTACTTACCTGGTGGTAAAGGTGGTTCCAATATGTTACTCAACGTTGGAAGAGAATAAATATTCTCGCCTATGATATAAGGAACATTGTAATATAAACGAACTCTACATCAACTGATTCTTCGAATAGTATCCACAAAGTTTAATAGATCCCTTTTCCCAATCAACCACAACGCATTAATTACCTTATCCAAGAATTGAGACCGTTCAGCGCAGTAGCAAAGAAAAATTTGAAGTCACAGACGAAGAAGAATTTTTTTTTTACAGTGATGATCTTACAGTTCAAGAAGAAAAAAAAAAATCCGAAAATCCGAGATTTCGAGAGGCTACAAAAACACGAAAGTACGCCGGGTGAGAAAATAAGATCGATTTCATCCTTCACGAAACACTTTCTGACGAAGTTGTGAAAATGTCCTTACTTGACCCTGTTGTATTTCAACCTTATCCCACTGCTTTAAGGGTGTTTCAGAGTTACGGTTCTTTATTTGTGGATTTTCTGCACATTCAAGAAATTATCACCGAGATTACCTTTGAAGATAACTTCGAGTTAGATGTTCCGACAAATCACACTGTTCCTGAGAAAAAAAATATTATTGCCCAAAAATTAAATCAAAGGATGAATGCAAAAATCAATGCTCATTTATTTGCAAACGCGTGGTACATCAATCTTGATGCGGGAATGACACTTCCTTGGGCCGAAAAGTTAATACAACCAATCCCCTTTGAAAGAAGAAGCTCCAGAAATCGCTGTGAACATTTAAATCCTTGTTTTGAAGTCGGAATCAATTCAGACCGATTCGTACTTTCATTTTCGCTTGTTTCGGACTATAGCGCATCACTTTACGAGTCCAATCTTGGGCACTATCAGTTCAGCATTAGTGGAAGTCTTCAAGTGACGGCTAAACGATTATCTAAAGATCGGGTGAATGCGATCGAGACCGTGGCTCGCAAAATTGGCTTTGAACCCTTCTGCCTTAAAGTTGAGGAACGGCTTCTGGAGTCTGGTAAAGAAAGTATTATTCGAGATCTCCAATCCTTAACTATCAACCGTACTTTTTCAATCCAAGAGAGTTAATTAAACAAAGGGCGAAAAGTCTTGACTACATAGGGAGATGATTAAGTCAAAAAGAACTAACATTAACTAAAGAAACAAATATAAAATTTCTCTCGAATGAGATCTCATTTTGTCGATGAAAGTGAATACTCTCGAGCACGAGCACAAAGAGCCAAACCCAGCCATTCGAAAATTAGACAACTCAAGCGTATGTCTCATCAGAATATTACTTAATGCTCTTAAATCCACGTAAATTTAGGATTCAAACTGATAATTGAGATTGAGGAAGATAACCCATACGGTAAAGCGTATTCCCTCTTTAGTGGATAATTCTGCGCAGCTGAATTTTGCACGCAGTAAAATCAAAACGAATGACATTATCGAATGCAGAATCTTGATGAAAGACTGTACCTGATGGGAAATATTGTAGAGGTGGTTCATACAATTTACTGAATCAACTGGTCATAAAGGCAGGTAAACAGGTAAA
This sequence comes from Poterioochromonas sp. DS, assembly GCA_015145745.1. NCBI lineage: Eukaryota > Synurophyceae > Ochromonadales > Ochromonadaceae > Poterioochromonas > Poterioochromonas sp. DS. The sequence continues at coordinate 8,083 of VKHI01000542.1, forward strand.
GATCCTAGGAGACGTAAAATAATGAGAAAAGAAAGTGGCAAAAGAACATGAAAAATCTTTCCATTACAGTTTTCTGTGAATTTAGAGATTATATCTCATTTAATTGTCGCAAGTTCAGAGATCCACCAGGATCACGAGATCCTATTTAAGTGCGAAGATCAATATCTTCATTGCCTTATTTCCGTCTTCCCATAGATTCCAGTGACCAATCTATCGTGCTTTGGGTGCGGGTTTCGGTGGGCGAGTCTTACCATCATTAGGTAATGAAGTCTTAAAGGCTGTTGTAGCACAATATAATGTAGAAGAATTATTAAGTAAACGTGCCCTTGTTAGTCAAGGTATTCGTGATTCACTTGTTGCACGTGCAGGAAAATTCGGTTTAATCTTAGATGATGTATCTATTACACATTTAACTTTTGGTAAAGAATTTTCTCGTGCTATTGAAAATAAACAAGTCGCACAACAAGAAGCTGAAACACAAGCATATGTTGTGTTAAAGGCTGATCAAGAAAGAAAGGCTGCAGTTATTCGTGCTGAAGGTGAAGCCGAAGCTGCTGAATTAATTGCTAAAGCCATGAACACTGCTGGTACTGGTTTAATTGAAGTACGCAGAATTGATACTGCTAAGGATGTTGCCAATATCTTATCTCATGGTAAGAATGTCACTTACTTACCTGGTGGTAAAGGTGGTTCCAATATGTTACTCAACGTTGGAAGAGAATAAATATTCTCGCCTATGATATAAGGAACATTGTAATATAAACGAACTCTACATCAACTGATTCTTCGAATAGTATCCACAAAGTTTAATAGATCCCTTTTCCCAATCAACCACAACGCATTAATTACCTTATCCAAGAATTGAGACCGTTCAGCGCAGTAGCAAAGAAAAATTTGAAGTCACAGACGAAGAAGAATTTTTTTTTTACAGTGATGATCTTACAGTTCAAGAAGAAAAAAAAAAATCCGAAAATCCGAGATTTCGAGAGGCTACAAAAACACGAAAGTACGCCGGGTGAGAAAATAAGATCGATTTCATCCTTCACGAAACACTTTCTGACGAAGTTGTGAAAATGTCCTTACTTGACCCTGTTGTATTTCAACCTTATCCCACTGCTTTAAGGGTGTTTCAGAGTTACGGTTCTTTATTTGTGGATTTTCTGCACATTCAAGAAATTATCACCGAGATTACCTTTGAAGATAACTTCGAGTTAGATGTTCCGACAAATCACACTGTTCCTGAGAAAAAAAATATTATTGCCCAAAAATTAAATCAAAGGATGAATGCAAAAATCAATGCTCATTTATTTGCAAACGCGTGGTACATCAATCTTGATGCGGGAATGACACTTCCTTGGGCCGAAAAGTTAATACAACCAATCCCCTTTGAAAGAAGAAGCTCCAGAAATCGCTGTGAACATTTAAATCCTTGTTTTGAAGTCGGAATCAATTCAGACCGATTCGTACTTTCATTTTCGCTTGTTTCGGACTATAGCGCATCACTTTACGAGTCCAATCTTGGGCACTATCAGTTCAGCATTAGTGGAAGTCTTCAAGTGACGGCTAAACGATTATCTAAAGATCGGGTGAATGCGATCGAGACCGTGGCTCGCAAAATTGGCTTTGAACCCTTCTGCCTTAAAGTTGAGGAACGGCTTCTGGAGTCTGGTAAAGAAAGTATTATTCGAGATCTCCAATCCTTAACTATCAACCGTACTTTTTCAATCCAAGAGAGTTAATTAAACAAAGGGCGAAAAGTCTTGACTACATAGGGAGATGATTAAGTCAAAAAGAACTAACATTAACTAAAGAAACAAATATAAAATTTCTCTCGAATGAGATCTCATTTTGTCGATGAAAGTGAATACTCTCGAGCACGAGCACAAAGAGCCAAACCCAGCCATTCGAAAATTAGACAACTCAAGCGTATGTCTCATCAGAATATTACTTAATGCTCTTAAATCCACGTAAATTTAGGATTCAAACTGATAATTGAGATTGAGGAAGATAACCCATACGGTAAAGCGTATTCCCTCTTTAGTGGATAATTCTGCGCAGCTGAATTTTGCACGCAGTAAAATCAAAACGAATGACATTATCGAATGCAGAATCTTGATGAAAGACTGTACCTGATGGGAAATATTGTAGAGGTGGTTCATACAATTTACTGAATCAACTGGTCATAAAGGCAGGTAAAGATCCTAGGAGACGTAAAATAATGAGAAAAGAAAGTGGCAAAAGAACATGAAAAATCTTTCCATTACAGTTTTCTGTGAATTTAGAGATTATATCTCATTTAATTGTCGCAAGTTCAGAGATCCACCAGGATCACGAGATCCTATTTAAGTGCGAAGATCAATATCTTCATTGCCTTATTTCCGTCTTCCCATAGATTCCAGTGACCAATCTATCGTGCTTTGGGTGCGGGTTTCGGTGGGCGAGTCTTACCATCATTAGGTAATGAAGTCTTAAAGGCTGTTGTAGCACAATATAATGTAGAAGAATTATTAAGTAAACGTGCCCTTGTTAGTCAAGGTATTCGTGATTCACTTGTTGCACGTGCAGGAAAATTCGGTTTAATCTTAGATGATGTATCTATTACACATTTAACTTTTGGTAAAGAATTTTCTCGTGCTATTGAAAATAAACAAGTCGCACAACAAGAAGCTGAAACACAAGCATATGTTGTGTTAAAGGCTGATCAAGAAAGAAAGGCTGCAGTTATTCGTGCTGAAGGTGAAGCCGAAGCTGCTGAATTAATTGCTAAAGCCATGAACACTGCTGGTACTGGTTTAATTGAAGTACGCAGAATTGATACTGCTAAGGATGTTGCCAATATCTTATCTCATGGTAAGAATGTCACTTACTTACCTGGTGGTAAAGGTGGTTCCAATATGTTACTCAACGTTGGAAGAGAATAAATATTCTCGCCTATGATATAAGGAACATTGTAATATAAATGAACTCTACATCTACGACGCTTTGAATAATATTCACACAGCCGTTAAGATAACTTTTCCCAATCATTCATTTCATCGAAATTTTGACCTTTGGCGAATTCGACATTCGCTATTAAGTCCCTCAGGCTCTTAATCGTTGCGATTCTCGAAACAAACAAACGAATGAATGTGAAAGAATTGTAAGCTTAAGAATTATGGCTTTAGATCTTGCGACATTTGGAGAGGCGGTGGCCTTTGCTATGTGCTATGCTATTAATGGTAGGAGATGTAAAATAATGAGAAGAACATTGTTTTCCCCCTCAAAAAGAAAGATGAAACTTGTTCATCTTTCAATCGTAATCTTTCTTATTATAGTAGGAATATCTGCACAAGGTAATGTGAAACCAATCTTTCCATTACAATTTTCTGGGAATTTAGAGATTATATCTCATTTAATTGAAGAAAATTCAGAATATCCACCAAGATCACGACAATGGACAATTTATTATGATTATATTAATAAAAAAGCTCGAGCAGATATTCAAGCAAGTTATGAAGCTGCCAAATATTATATACGACGATATGATACCAAAAATGAGTATATGATTCGTCTCCCACCTATTGATGATTGTAAACGATCTTATCTAGGTGAGAAGATGCCCTTCCCAGAAATACCAGAAGATAGTGAATATATTGGTAAAGAAAGGATCAATGATATAGAATGTCATCATTTCATTCATCAAGAATATGATATTCGTGTTCATATCTATTTCGCTGTTGAGGATAGTGCTCCTGTTATGCTATTACAAGAACAAGTAGATGATGAAAAAGGAATATCACAACCATTATTATCATATATTTATACTGATGTATATATAGGACAACCAGATGAAACATGGTTTGAATTAGAAAGTCCATATGATCATAAAAGTTGTGAAAGATTTGTTGGTGGTTTCCCTTATTTACATATTTTCCATTATTTTGTAAAGTTTTAATGAAGAAGTACTAAGGGATGAAGGAAGTAGTGCAGTTCTTTTCTTATACTTTATTTTAAATTTTAAAAAAAGAAAAGAAATAGTAAATGAAACTCGTTTTGCTTTCATTCTCCAGGGGAACGTTCTTATTATTTTCTACAAAGTATAAAAAACGTAACAAACGTTGTCGGCAAATTTACGTTGAGTCTATCCCCTATTCATACAATTTTGAGGGTGAAACTTAGTAGAAGATAGAGGGAGCCACTTTGTGACTGACTGCTTATCGTCCTTTCCTTCTTGAACGTTTGAATATCCAATATCTGGTGTCTTCTCACCAATTGCAACCAGAAAGGATGCAACGCATCGGGAATTACAATCGATATAAAAGCTATGAAGGAAAAATCAAAGTTAGACTGAAAGTTATGGAACAAAATGAAAGGATGTATAAAAGATGTCACTAGCATTTTACTACCATGTCAATCATTAATTTGACTGATTAGCCCAGTTCACGACTAGTGATAAGGATCTTGCCAAAGGGCTAGTCACACAAAGGGCTCCCCCTCCATTAGATCACAAACTACTCTTCCGAAGGAAAAATAGCTTGCAATCTAAACTTCTGCACTGAAAAGCAAAAGGTGCCGGCTTAGTTTTGGCCAATACACAAAAGCAATATATTTCTATCATCTTAAAAACAAGTAATTACCTTCTTTCAAGAGATCATTCTCGACATTTCATTCAAGCAATTAAATTATGAAAGGTTTGAATTCTTGTGGTTGTGAAGGATGAGTCGACTCTTTCTCGACTCTTTTAAGGCGGCCTACCGGTACTCACCGACAGCGAACACAGCGCAAAACTTTTCCTCTTTACACTGTTATGACTACTATATAGAACTATGAAATTAATAGCAATGAAAGGTGGGTGTGATAAATAAAAGGAGTAGTACGAACTAAAGAAACAAAAAAGAATTGAGAAAAAAAAGGAGAAAAGAAAAGGAAAGAAAAGAAAAGCAAAAACAAATGATTCCTTATTGCTATTTACCACTATACCCAAAAAATGCTATAATATTCTATAAATGGTACTCTTATGATAAAACTACTACTACTACTTAGTATCATTCAATCCCTCACCAAGAGAACACTCCAACTAAACCAAAAGATAAATTGATTCCAAAGCAAAGGAGGAGGAAGAAGAAAGATGATGAAGACGAAAGAAGAAAAAGGTCTCATCGATAAATATTTTCTGTAAATTTATTTAAAGATCCTTTTTAATAACAAAATTTTTCTGCTTTATTCATAGTCCTCATTTCTTCTCTTATTACTTCCCTACAGGTTTATCAGCTTGTTTGACTAACCATTGAACAACTTCATCAACATTTGTTGTTCTCAACGCAGAACATGGAATAATCATCCAAGGATTATCCACAATATAATCAAGATTAAGCTCTATAGAACAGTAAAGAACTGGAATATGAAGGAATGAAGTCCTTACCTCTTATTAGTAATGGTTCAGTTGCATGTGGTTCTAAATCAATTTTATTTGCAACAATTAAAATAGCTACTTTTGATAATTCACGATCTTCTAATAAACGATGTAGTTCTTTTTTCGCTTCAGGTAATAGATACATTGCATTAGCATCAACAACAAATATTATAACATCACATCCTTTCGTAAATCTTGACCATTCATTACGATATTGTTCACCACCTGCTAAATCCCAACATTTCATACGTACACCACCTTTTTTAATCATACGTACATTTAAACCAACTGTTGGTACAGTCTCGATTGGTATACCATCAGATAATACATTTAATAAAGTTGTTTTACCACTATTTCCTAATCCTACAATCACTACTTCAAGTTTTTTAGAAAATAACATACGACGAAGAAAATTTCCCATCTTTTAAATTGAATTTTCCCTTTGGTTTCTCTGTTATGCTTGAAATTTGATTGACTGTTCTAGAAAGAAATAATACGATCACACGGTGAAAAGACAAACCAACCAAGTGTTTCTCTCAATACTCCAAACTAGAAGAGGATAGAAAGGAATGATTAGTCCGAATATTAATGGATCGAAGGATGGTTTTGAGCAAGGGATGTGGTAAGATCTCTTGAACAGGAGAAAAACCTATTTTATGATTTCCTCTCATTTTGAATCAAAGGAAATCCTTAATATTTCCAAGAGAAATCCTGGAGAAAACAAAGAAAATATTTTAATGAATCGAGTTAGCAAACAGCTTTTGGTAGTTGTAGGTTGTAAATGTAAATGAAGGAGAAATATCGAGCTAGTTTAATTATACAAAAAAATTCTCATTCCCCCGCTGGACCATGATTCAAGTTCACCATATAAGGTAGGATAATTACCAGTGTACTTTACCGCTTTTACAATAATTCACTGACATTTAGTTGAGAAGTGGAGAAAAGTTCGTATGCACGAGTAATATCCTTTTGGTGATTGAAATTGAAATTGAATAGTTCGATCCACAGAAGTCAAAAATTGCATAATAATAATTATTTTAAAGAAAATAAAGCAAAAATTGGTTGCCTACAAATTAAGACCTAAGGCTGCATTTAAAAATCTATTATG
>VKHI01000543.1:6795-20978 GCA_015145745.1 Poterioochromonas sp. DS
TATTATTTTGCATATGCGAAGAATCGACAAATCTTTTCAGATGAAGAACAGAAGACATTATTAACACTTCATGTGATAAGTTTAAATCGAAGGAAGAGATTACAGAAGAAGAAGACATTTTTATCAAAATTCTCTTCAACTACTTCTGCCACTTCTGCGATTTCCCGTGATAAGATTCAGCGACAATAGTTCCAATGAAAAATATAATTAGAAGTTCTTATCTTCTTCTTATCGTGATGATGAAAGCGCTTTTTGGCTCTATGCTGTTCTTATGATTATTATAATTCTATTTTATTTTATTTCTCTTTTGTTTTCTTTTCTTTTTCTTTCGCTTCATACGTCATTATTTGTTGTTTTGTTTTGGTTTGAAAGTATTCCATTTTATAATACCTTTCTTTCTTTTTAAGTTCCAAAGAATTGTTCGTTTGATGTCTTCACGACCTCCTCATAACATACTTCTTTCTCTCTTTGTTGATTGTGTTTGCATTGTTTCCCTCACCACCTCACCCTCTCTCTCTTTCTTTTTACTCATCATATGAAATCACGTTTATGCTTCTTATTAGTCGTGGTAGGAATAGTAAACATTTGTTAAATGAGAGTTGGGTAACTTCTCCTCTCACTTTGTCTCTCTTTGTTTGAAATCATCATACTAATAGAGATTTTATCCCTTTCCTCCTATGCTTGAAAGGTTTTAGAAATCTCATCCGAAGGACTTCTATCACATCACCTATATACACCTATAATATATCTATAAGTAAATAATAATGAAGTAGTTTCAAGAAACAGCAAAGATCAAATGATAATCAAAGTTATTTCTCTTATTTTATTGATTTTCTTGGTTTTATAATTGTTATATGGAGATTAGATGATAGTTCAGTTTGTTATTTAAAATATATCAGAATAACTTATTAAATGGAACATTTTTCGTCTGTCCTTTATTATTGAGATCATTGCTTATTACCATCGAGCTCGTATCGCTGCTAGCTGTAGAAACTCCTGTGCAATGAAAGTAATGAAGGTTGTATTTATCTGTCATTCATCCTATAGTTCAATTAATTCATATTCGACTTCGCCGAACAGGAACGTTAAGAGCACTCTCCGTTTATTGCGAAACCTTTTCTGCTTTAAACTTTCTCGAGTTTTCTTGAGTGAGCTAGAAGCACCTCAAAGGATATTCAACGCCATTTACAACGCCAACCCTCCACCCACAGTCTCACTGTTGATTACTCTCAACACATCTTTAGGGATCGACAACTCTGTCTTGAAAAACTCTCGATGCCTCATTCAAAGCTGTCTCGAGACTTTTGTCACATCTTCTCGACTTGGGATGAAAAGTCCTCGGAAGTACCAGAGCCGGCTCGGAAGAAGAAGGAAAAAAAAGGGAGATAAAAAGATTCCTTCATTAATACTTAGTGTAGAAGCAAATGCAATTTCTGTTTTTGATTTAACAATATATATTATGAATCAAGGAAAATTCTTCACTCTACTAATATAAGTATGACGAATCATCAAACACATCTAAAAGCAATACACATTCCTACACATCATAGAGATAAAAATAGTATTTACAATAAACAATAAAATAAGTATGAGACATCCTTTAACAGATGTGAGTGCAGGAGTAAAGCACCTTTAAGCTCATCACATTCATGCTAAATGTTATCACAAAATTGCCTGTTTGCATATTAATTGGATAAAAAGAAAGAGAAAGGATAGAGAAAGACTAGAATACTCTAAAAGTAATAGAGTGAAGAAAAAGAGAATGATTAAGAAGAAGAAGTGAACTTTAGTAGAAGGGTTTAGTAATTCATATTAGGTTCAGATCCAACATGAGAACCTGCCCTACTACCTGCACTCTTATGGGATGCTGATATACCAGAAGCAACAGACCTGGCGGCAGCTGAACGAGTTTTCTTCTGTAATCTCTTCCTTCGATTTAAACTTATCACATGAAGTGTTAATAATGTCTTCTGTTCTTCATCGGAAAAGATTTGTCGATTCTTCGCATATGCAAAATAATATACACTCAATAACACCCAAAACACTGCTGCGAACTCCACCACAACATAATCCGTTTGGAAAGCTGCAATAGAGATCGCACACAGAATAAACACCAACCCTGCAAACACCGACCCTACGATACCAAACGGACTTCGGAACTCTCGCTCCATCGATGTGAACTCCGTCTGCATCTTACAATACGCGAATAAATCGCTCAGATAGGTGAACATCGCGAAGAAGATCGGAATATTCTCGATGTTAAAGTTTGGAATGTAGAAACCACACAAACACAATGCGAACGAGATGGGAAGCGTGTAACAGAACGCCACATTGATCTTCGTCCCTCCTAACTCTTGAGGAATCAGCTTCGAGCATGACATCGCTTGGAATAACTTCGCTGTTGGCAAGATGAATCCAAATGCCATCGCGATCTGAGCTGGAAGCATCATCCACTCTGCGATTATCGGATCTAGACCCATCTTCTCATATCCGAACTCCATGAAGTGAATGTTCGTCACGATCGTCATATCGTCATCCAGCTTAGCAGATTGCAAACCCGGAGACAACGACACACACACAAACATCGTCAACATCATCAAAGCGAACAATGTCAACACTCCCAACGAGATCCCTCGAGATAAGTTCTTCCGAGGCTTGTAGATCAGGTCCGTCACTAATGCTCCTGACTCGATCCCTCCGAAACCCCATGTCGTCAAAGGTAAGATCGTCATGTATTCTGACATCCCTCCTTGAAACCAGTTCGACATACTCGAACCATTCTCTACATCCACCTGCAACGATGCATTCGCACTGATGTTCGTGTATGGCAGACTTCCCAGGATGTAGATCAACAGTCCCACCACACAAAACACTCCCAACAAGTTCGAGAACGTCCAATACACATGATTGCTCTCCAGCACAAACAACGCTGAGATCACATAACACACCAACGCCACCACTGGCTTGTACACTTCGCCCCATGACATCTTCTCACACAGAAACTCCGCCACAAACTGATACGAGAACGCTGTGTATGCGATGTACTCCGTCAGCTCAAACGACGCCACCAAAAACCCCACATAGAACCCTGACATCACTCGAGCCATCCCATATGCTCCGCCCGAGAACGACACCGATGACACGATCTCTGCCAGACCAAACACCAGCACGATGTAAGCGAGACCCATCAACACTTGAGCCACCAAATATCCACCAAACCCGATTTTCAGACCTTCGTTCCAGCCATAGTAGGTTCCTCCAAGAACAGTGGCCATTCCCATGGCCCAAGCAGAGAAAACCTTAGGACGGTATCTTCCCTCTTCATTGAAATTTACTTTTGTAGAACCTGTTACCTCTACTTCACTCGATTCTGAACTTTCTTTTGTTGCTCTTAATTCATTTTCTTGGATATCTGCTGTATCAGCTGACTTTACATGCTCCGGATTAACCTTATTGTTACTAATCATTTCTTGATTTTTCTATCTTCTATGAAACAGGAATTCTTTTCTGAATTCTCTTTCTTTCACCTCAATTAAGTTCAGTTCAATTCAGTGCAATCAATACACCTACCTGCCTGTTTGATGAAGAACAGTCAGTCACAATCTCTTCACTAGCAACGGATGAAGGTTGTAGTGAAAGATGACGCGAGCGGACTCGGTGCGGTGTATAAATATGAAAAAAAGATATTTCTATGACCATACACCATACAATGAGTGAGAGAGAGTGCGAGGAGGAGATTGATAATTATTCAAAATTAAACTTAAACTTAAACATTCATTGCTAATAGTTTTTGATCTGTTTCAGATAATGCAGCCTTTTGACCTAATTGATTACTACGGCCTAAACTATGATGACTATGACTATGACTATGACCATGATGGTGATGATCATGCCCACAGTCAGAACAGTCTGATGTCACTGTCCCCACATACTCATTGACCAAATATTGTCCAGTTTGACAAAATTGATGAACATTTCTCGCTGCCTTCGCTGAACAACATGGTGTTTGATTCGGACGATTACGATTAGACTTTCGAATAATCTAATAATAGCAGTAGAAACAGAACATGAATATACACATTAAAAGAGAAGGTCATTGATGATTTATACCTCGAAAGTTGTCATCTCGGTGGCAATCAGATGAATTTGTCCAAGACAAATACAAACAATCCAAAATCCAACAAATCCAGCTAACCAAGAGATCATTGTGAAGATTGGTAAAGCAAAGAATGCACAATATTGAGATTGAAAGAATGCCCAAAACTATCATAAACCATCATAAAGACTCTATCAGAAACAATAATAAAGTTAAAATATCAACACTTACCCATCCTTGGAAATCTGGACATAGATATTGTCTTTGGACATAATAAGATAATACAGAGACTAAAATACAACCAAACCCAGCAAATAACGTGAAAAACACGAAAACTCTTCGATTCCCTCGACCAACACAATTATTCACAAAGGGACAATGATGATCTAATTGAACCACACAAATATTGCATTTCTATTGATAGAAAATAAGAAGATCAAGGTGAACAACCTCAGAGAAAGCCTTACCGAGCAATGAATCGAAGCTAAAGATTTATCAGTTAAACAAGTAGAACATAATCGAAAATCAACTGCAATAGGAACTCCTTTCTCATTCACAATAGGTTTTGATTCAACAATCTTTTGAACGATTCTCTTCCTATGAAAGAATATTATTAGAACAAGAAATAACATAATAACGCAAAAAGAAACAACAAACCTTTCAAGACTATCTTCACAGATTAAATGGTGTGGAACAGTATACATAGAATGATATAATGTATATACAATTAAACAAGCGAGAACTCCAATGAAATAATCCATATTCGAATCAAAGTAAAGATCTGAATGACCGCTAAAATAAGGTGAGATAAAATAATAATACGATGCTGTTACTGTAATAATCACACCCCATGCCCAACCATTACTAAATCTGCTATCTCCACGTCGAATACTTGATTGTTGTAATAGTGATGTGGCGAACCACAAAGCCATATCCATCGCAATTCCATAGAACCAACCATAAAACAATGGGAAAACAAAGGTGAAAAAGAAACTTAAAGCAATAGCCATTTGTGGTAAAGACTTTGGGAAGCGTGTATAGAGGAAAGCATCGTATAAGAATCTCATAAATCGAGAGTTTCTTGTCTTCACTGCAATCTTATAAGGAGTAAGACCATCGTCATTTACTGCCTCGACTAACGCAGCGGGACCATCACCATAGATGGTCAATGCTAAACCCAGATCAACGTCACGGCCTTGTAATCCTAGCAGGTGTAAGCAGTTATTCCCTCCAGAACCTTTATAAGCAGGATTCGCATTAAACTTTAATAACAAACGAACAAACTCGATACCATCAGTAAATTGATTCTTTAATATCCAAATTAAAGGAGTTTCTTGATTAGAATCAGTGGTATCAGGGTTAGCACCAGAGTGTAAGAGGATGAAAATAATATGGGTATGGCCTGCTTGAACTGCAATAAACAAAGCATCATACCCAAATAACGACTTATGATGAATATTAGAACCTTCTTCAATTAAAAGGTTCACCATTCCAGCACATTGTGCTTGTCTTACTGCCCATTGTAAAGGGATTTCACCATTTTCTCCACCAACGATATTCACGTTACAATTCTTCGAAATTAAGTAACGAGCAATCTCTAAGCGATTATTAATTGCTGCCCAATGTAATAATGAGCAACCATCACGATCTACAGTATCCGGCGAAAGCTTTTGTTGTTCAATCGCAGCTTCTACAGATTTCAAATCACCAAATTGTACTGAATGAATCAAAGCTTCCACAGTCAATTGGGTAAAGCCATTATCCTCCTCTTTACTGAGAGTAGAAGTCATGATCGAGGATTGAGTTCAAAGCAGAATGTAAAGGTAATATGCTGAGATCCTATCAAAGGTTTGTTTTGTGTGGAAATCTTGCTTTGGTGTTCTTCTCGTTTCCCGATAACAACTACCGGTAACTCTAAGTCGAGTTCTTAGAAAGTCGAGTTTCTTATGGGCGGAAAGTGTTATTAATTTTGATTTCTCTTGGAAGATTCTTTGTTTTAGCACGATTTCAGACTCTCCACTGTTCTAAATTGACGGATCTTGTGTTTAGAATCTGCCTGATTAACCTTTTCTGCTTTTTGTTTGATTTCAATTCTTTTCTGACCATCATATTCGCCAAAAGTGTTAGTTCTAGCTGAAAATGAGTAAAGTTACCAACAATTCTTCAAATGAGAAAGAGAAAACGAAGAAGAATCCTCTCGAAAACCCTTTAATATCAACTGAGGAAAGAGCTATCGAAGCAGAAGTTCTTAAAACTTTCTATCCATTACAATCAAGCAATCCCACATACGTCACTCCAACTGACACGACACATAACCCTTTAACCCTTCTCCATCCAAAACCCTCATCCCACGATCATGATGAAGAAGAAAAGATCTCACCATTTATTACGGGTCTACCAGATATGAAAGAGATTATAAACAGCCCTGAAGTTCCTTTCCATCGCAAACATTCCACAGCCACAAACCATTCCAGTGATTCGAGTGGTTATGCCACAGCTACAAGTGGTCATATCTCAAAGAATCATAGTATTAATACTGATGCTTTTAGTGATGCACCAAGTCGACGTCAAACCTTCACGGGAATCACAAACGATGAAAACTACTGGCTGGAGACAAATCGCACTTTATACTACAATAACAACCCTCTCCGAAGTGCAAACCATAGTATTACCTCTGGAGTGGGTAATGCATGTAATAGTATTAATGAAACTATTAATCAAAGTATTCACAGTAATCACAGTGAAGATGATCTTCCACCGCCTTTCTTTCCTTCTTCCGCTACGTCATCCTCTTCAACCATTGGTGGTGGTTCAAAAAGAAATCAGAAAGGGGGTGTAAAAATTTCTGATACTATTCAAGAGATAATTCGTGAAGAAAGTGAAACGACAAAGAATAGTAGTTTCATCGATCTTGAGAAAGAAAGGAAAGAGACTGAGTCAATGGCTGGTCCTGTCTCCATCGCTGGGACTCACTCAAGCGGTAATAGCTCTCAAGAATTAGATAAACCATTATTAAGTACGGTTAGTATCTCAAGACCATCTGATTCGAATGATTATCTGTGTTGTTGTCGTGATTATTGTTTCCCTTGTCTTGACAACAACACCCATCCCCCCAATAACATCCTTCATAACAGCAATAATAATAGTAATACCTCCTCTTCTTCTTCATCTTCTTCTTGGTTTGATTGCTTGATTAATTGTTTTTCTTGTTTTCATTTATTTTCTTCATCTTCTTTTGATTCGATCTCAATCCAGCGTATGAAGCAGAAGCAAGGTATTGAAGTTGGTGATTTATATGAATTTATCCCAACAAAAGAAATACCTTATTTTCTTGTTTATGATTCACCAAATATTAATCATCGTTATTATACTGTCATTAGACGACCTAATTCCATCTTATTTATACTTCAAGTGAATGGGAATTATAAATTTATTCAATGTAATGGTTATGAAGGATGGATTTATCTGCCAAACTCTGTCATATACCCTCATAGTGTCAGTCAAGATCTTACCACAGCAGCAGCCAGTACTGAGAATAATAATAGTAGCGCTTCTCGTCCTACTCATCATCATCACAATTATAAGCAATCAGTGTTAAGGTTAATTGATTCTTATCCTCTTTATAAAGAATGGAATGGTGACAATTCATTCTTTTGTAATGGTAAGATTATGATTGGAAAAGATCGTAATTTCTTTCTTTTCACTTTATTCGGAATTCTTGCATCATCATCAACGTTTTTCTTCTTCGTTATTGATGATTTATCTGACTATTACATTTACAAGGTAAGAGTCATGTAAACACCTCTTCTCTTTGGATGTTCTAACCTCATGTCCTATCTTACTCTCATAGATACTTATGTTACTATTATTCGCCTATTCTATTCTTAATTTCCTTTACTGTGCTCTCATTGAACCTGGTATCATACCAAGAAATCCACATCATGCTTTAGCTTCTCTACCAATTGGAGCAACTACGAATGGTCCATTTGGATGGAAGTTTTGTACGTCATGTAATATATATCGTCCTCCACGATCAAAACATTGTAAAATATGTCAGAATTGTGTTATGCAATTTGACCATCATTGCCCATTCACGTCAAACTGTATTGGGATTAGAAATCATAAATATTTCTTAAGATTCGTGACTACCATCACAAGTAAGTGACTTTGTTTAATGTTTATTCTCTTATTCTCTTTTAATTCTATATCAATAGTCTTTGTTGTATTAGTATTTGTGATGAGTGTACTAGTGTTAATAAGGCTAGGTAATGAATATGATGGTGATTCGACTAAACGAGCAGCAAAGGTAAAGAACTACTCGTCATAATACTTTTCTCCTATTCTTATTTTCGTTTATTCTCTATAGGCGATCGTAAAGAATCCCATGGCAATAGTTGATGCAATCATGAGTTTTACTGCGTTGTTCTTTATGGTTCCTTTCTCTTGGTAAGACATTCTCTCCTCCTCTCACACCACTATGAATCTTATTTCTATGATACAGCTATCATTTAAAGATCACAAGTAATAACGTGACAACAAATGAACAATTAAACAATCAATTTAATGAGATTAAGAACCCTTATAATAAAGGAAGCTTTCAGAATTATTTGAATGTTTGTTGCAATCCTATTCCCAAGTCAAAGGTTGGTGATTTAAGTGTTGTATGTACAGTAAATGATTATGTGAAGAGAAATGTCAATTCAAGTCGATATCCTGATATTTATCAAAGATATTCTTCTGTTGGTTATTATCAACTCTCTGAACAACAACCTTAACTCATATATGAGTGAAAGGAGTTCATTCCAAGTCTTTCTAGTCTTTATCATCTCGAAATACGAAAGCAAGTACTTCTGAATGATCTGCGATTTAAGGTGGTTTATCTTATAATTATTATGAAGTAGAATATAACCATAAAATAGGTCCTATTCTAATCATATCAAATGAGAGATAGAGAGAGAGAGAGAGAGGGCTACTTTAACAAATACTAAACAATACGACTAACAAACACATACCTTCCTTTCCCATCTTCTTCCTTTCTCTTTCAATACCAATCAAAGTGAATAAGGTGCTTTGTCCTTTTCTGCTTTTAGTTTAATGGAAGGTCAACCCATTTAGTTGCCAAGTCATAGCAACCACTAACACCCTTGCTCTTCACACAGGATAAGATGGAATCATAGTTATCATAATCACTAGCATGAGCAATAGGGAAGTAATAGACTCTGAATCGACCACCAGTGGTATCGACAACAGGGAAACCAAAGTCACCATTGCAGTCCTTATCAGACATTCCACCACCACCAACCATAAAGCCAACGTCAGGTGAAGTGATCATATTACAGTGTTTATGACCCATAAAATACTTTAATTTAGGAACAATCGCTGCACATGATGGTAAAGCTTTTAATTCTTCATATACATTCGGCACAGAAGCAGCGTCTTCACAGCCATCACCTTTACTATTCCAATGACCAACTAATAATACAACGTCAGGATTAACAGAAGAAGCCCAATTACATGCTTCATTAAAATAATTAATCATTGAATTATAGTTATGTGCACCAGAATAACCAATAAAAGCAGTATTACCAACTTGATTATAGAAAAAGAAATTAGATGCAGGAGGAATATTCTCACCACGATCATTACCATAACTACCATCAGGATCAACGGAGAAATCATATGGTGATGACGAGGTTGCAGCAATGGTATCTTGACCATAAAATTGCATTAATCCATTACCATATTGATCCCATGGTACAGACAGTGTTGGTGAAGAATTGACCCAGAAGTCATGATTACCTGGTGTTGTAGCTAGTATCTTTGACTTGGTTGCATCAGATAATGAAGCAAACCATGTGGATGATGCATCACCAGTTTGATCATAAAAATTATCACCTAAAATTTGCCAATATTCAATTTCACCCGTTGCAATCATAGCATTTAATAATTCTGGTACATGTTCAAAGGTTTTGTATTTATCTTTATAAATACAAACAATCCACTCAGAGGTGAAGCAAGGATCAGCAAGAATTACACCACGTACACCTTCAGTTGGATTTGGTAAATGAATGGAAATATCCTTCCCTGCAATATTGAAGGTAGTTGTTTGACCAGGTGTGACAGTGACGAGGCCGGTGTTCAGGTATTTGTTTGTCCAACGATATTTGAATGGTTGGGAATAATCGAAGTATGGTGAGCTAACGGTACTGTTAGAGATGACCGATAATCGAATCTTATCGTATCCTTTGCTTCCTAGAGCTTTTGTCACACGAACATCAATATCATTGGTGACAGCGGAATAGTCTGGAGCAGCGCAAAATCTCAACTTCTGACAATGTTCACGTGCGCCAAGTCTTGGAACAACACCAGCGTCCATAGCTGGGATTTGAAATTTGCTACATAAAGATTCAGGGAAGAATCTCTCACAAGTCTTTTGGAAGTCCATTGTTTTCTCCTCAATCATGGTTCGGAAGGTTGGGACACAAACAGCACATTTGTACTCTTCAAAATTGAAACCAGCAAGACCCTGCTGAAAAAATTGAAAGAGCAAACCTACAGTCACAAAGAATTGAGCAATCATCTCAAAGGCGTGTGAGTTGTTTGGTTTGGTTTGGTTTGATTATTGAAGAAAAAGCAAATTGCTCTTAGACAATTTAGAGAAACTCGATATTTGAAGAATTAATCTTTTTGATTCTCCTATTTTAGCATAATAATACGTTGCTACGAAGTTGACAGTTATTAAAGGTTAAAGTGGGCGTTTTGATTGATTTGAAGAGGATTCTTCGTTGAGTAACCAGATTCAGAGGTGAATGAAGAGAATGAAACGTCCTACCTTATTTAGAGAGTGGTCGTGGAAATTTTTGAAAGCGGAAACTCTTGTCTTGAAACTTTTCGATCAAGAAGAAAGCTTTACTGCAACTTTTTCCTTTCTAATTGGGGTAATTCTTCTCTGTATTGGTCTTATTGGAGTTGTTTCAATATTAATCAACCCAGTGAATATAATTGGAGCTTTCTTATATGCGAGTATTGGTATCTCTTTCCTGCTATATGGTGGAAGAGAATATTTGAATCACTTAATACCTTCACTGTACTACAACCTCCTCTATGAAAGGTAAGTTGGACTTAACTTCTTAAAATTTCTACTCTTAGCCTAAGCGTCTCCGTTTCCTTCTAGAAAAGACGTAGTAGAGCTCATATTACACTCGAATTCACTCTATCAGATTATTGGAGTCATTCTCTATTCTATCACATGCATCAAGTCAGAAATCGATGAAAGTCAATCTATTCAACACGCATTAACCGCATCTAATGATGAATTGATTCCAATAAGTTCTCGATACGTGAGCTTGCGATGTGATTCTCCTTCCTTCCCATCAAATCTTCCCACTCCTATCACAAACCCTCCCCTCCTCTCGTCTCCTGTAAATGACAAAAGAAACAATCAATTTACTGCTATTTCAGCAAAACCATTAAATCATGACTTTTATAATTACTTTATCTCTCTTCAAGCAGCAGGAGGCTCCCCTTCAAGCATCGTCACTCTGGAGAATAAGTACTTGATGCTCAGTGAACTCTTCCTATCATGTCTTTGGAAGTTTGTGATGAGGTAAGATTATCATTACAACTGGACTAATTCCCTTACAATTGACATTTAACTAATAGACAATGGGATTATCACTCAAAGGAATGTTTCCAATGGATAATGGATCAATACAACCTTCAAAAGCAGTTATTATGGAAATCAATGAAAGACTATTTGAACGAACAATTCTTTCGTCCAATCAAACTCCTTCCTTTGATTAAGATTGGACATACTCCTATAAAAGCTAAAATGTTGCAGAATATGCCATCACGAAACAAGGATCTATTGGCTGTCAAATATAGACAAACGAGATTCCTATGTCAAATGCAGCAGTTATTCGTTCGTTTTAATCACAATCGATGCCATCGACAAATCCCTTATTTCCAGACGATCGAACGATGCTTCCGTCATCATGAGACGTCCAATAACCAGGTTGAAAGACAAGCAATAGCGGTCATTCTCTCATACCTTCTTCTCAACATTATTGCATTCAGATTAAACACATTCCCTCACAAGACACAGTGGCTGCAAGTCATCATACTTCGAGGTTTAATGACAAGAGAGGAACAAAAGACTTTTTCATCGTTAAATGTAAAGTAATAGCTGATTCTTACGACTTATCAAAATGCTTATGAAAGCGATTGGGTTTTGTTTATGTTTTCCACAAAGTCATTCTAACTTCACACATCTATGTAGTGAGAAGGGAAGAAGAGAAGATGAGGAATCTTTTTTAGACTATAGATGAGGAGAGGGAAAAGCTTTGAAGGACATAGAGAATGAGAGAGAAAGATGGAGAGAGGTAGAAACAGATTCTTTCATCAACGGCGATTTTTTCTGAGGTGAATAACGTTAACTGGTGCAATTTGCTCTGCTCTTTTATGTTCCACCAGTTTACTTATCTTCCGTGCCAGCATACAAAGACTCAATGAGATCAGTATACTTCTCTGTCACAACCTTTCTCTTTAACTTCAAAGTTGGTGTTAAATCGCCCGCCTTCTCACTGAAATCGTGTGGTAACCAAACCCATTTCTGAACGATCTGAGCGTTGGAAGTAGTCTTCGAGTTACCAACCTTCATTCCTTTATCAACATATTCCTTCCACTTTGGATCGCTCTTCGCCTCCGTGTAAGTCTTAGCAGATGATCCAATTTGTTGACCTACAAAGAGTGAATCGGCAGCAAGTTTCTCTGTTGGAAGACCGGTCTCACTATCCATCTCAACCTTCAACGAGATCAACATTGTTAAGAACTTGCGCTTATCACCGATGACCATGACATTAGAGATGGCAACCATTGCTGCTTTCATTTCATTTTCAATTAACACTGGCGGAACGTTCTCACCACCGGCAGTGATGATCAGCTCCTTAATGCGACCTGTAATCTTCAAAAAGCCCGATGGCTTTGCGATTTTAGGGTCATCATTGTTATCGAACTCCGCTACATCACCAGAGTGTAAGAAACCCTCAGAATCAATGGTATCTTGAGTCTCTTTTTCCATGCGCATGTAACCCATAAAGATGTGGCGGCCGCGGTAGCTCAACTCGCCATTGTTGGGGTCAATTCGACTTTCAGTGCCATAAATAGGACGGCCACAATAGCCAACCTTCCATCCCTTGGCAGCGGAGACGGTATGAGGACCAGTGCATTCTGACTGACCGAAGACCTCATAAACAGGAATATCCAATGAAGCAAAGTACCAAACAGTCTCTGGCGCAATAGGAGCAGCTGCTGTAAAGCATCCTTTGGTTTGATCAAGACCTAAAGCCTCCTTAATCTTATGTAAGACTAAAGCGTTCACACAACTGAAGCCACATGGAGCACCACCATCTTCGCCGAATTGAGCACGTTTACTCTTTTCTGTACCCATAGATTTAGCCAGAGTTGATAAAACTTTTAGCACGCCCTTTGTTTCACGTCCTAGTTGAACCATCTTCTCTTGGATCTTTTCCCATACACGTGGAACACCAAAGAAGAAAGTTGGACGAACTTCTTTTAATGTATTTGTTAAAGAACCTTTTAATGCATCAGGTTGAGCAAACCAAACTGAAGCACCTAATGCCATAACACAGTGAACATCAATTAATTGTGCTGCGATGTGTGATAATGGAAGATAAGAGATTGCACGATCTTCATGATTCATATCCATGTAATGTTCAATAATATTTCTCGCGGTCCAGGTGACGTTATCATGTGAAATCATAACGGCCTTTGGAGGACCTGTTGTACCAGAGGTATAGATTAAAGTACAACAGTTTCCTGGGCGAATGGAAGCCCAACGAGGATTAACGGCGCTGTCAGCTAATTCGGAACCAAAGTTTAAGAAATCACCCCAAGTGAAAACACGAGCTGTTGTGATCTTAGAAGCAATCGATTGATCGACAGGTTCTCCCCAGACGACAATTGCTTTTAAATGAGGGAGAGTGCTAGCAATGGCAGTGTATTTCTGTAATTGCTTGTTTCCTTCGACTACCACGACCTGAGCTTTACTGTGCTCAGAAATGTAACG
>VKHI01000544.1:0-20951 GCA_015145745.1 Poterioochromonas sp. DS
TAGATCCGTTGTGGAACAAGCAAATTGGAGTTTTGTTATTCTCGACTTTTCAATCCAAAGATAGATCCGTTATTTCATTCTTTGAGCGAGATACAAAGCCCATTACGATTAATTTCTTTACTTCCGCCCTGGAAACAGCCAGTTGTGAGTCACATTTCTCAACGTTTTAGCCTAGTGGAGATCGAGATAATTCCTTTAGCTCTTAGCTTTCGTCGTAACCCTCACAACGAAAATGTTTCGTTCACCGAAGACCAAGGAAAAAGAGAAGGAATTAAACAATAATAATCGAGATAGTATGAGTGTAGCATCTACAAGAAGTGCAAGCACAGGCAATTTAACAAAATCCCTGTCGAAAGCTACTATGATATTGGTTGGCTCAGGTGAGTCGTTTGGATTCAATCATTTTTCAATGTTGAGTTCCTCTTTATCTCTAGGCCCTCCAGTTTACAAACAGCTGAAAGTGGCAATCATGGAAGGAAATGAAGATAAGGCTATTTCCATATATGTTAGTAAGGAAGGAGCGAAGATTCCGTTGGACAAGCCTTTCCCTACTAAAAAGCCAGAAAATATTCAAGACACCCCTATCCACTTAGCAGCAAAATATGCATTGGCTCGATTATTAGACTTATTTATTGAATATGGTGGCAACCCTAGTTTATTGAATGGTCGTGCGGAGACTGCACTTCACTCCACATGTCTCTCAGCGACTTATCCACTCAAGCGGGCAGAATTGATTGAAACAATTTTAAATTGGCAATTGATTCGTGCTGATAATTTTCTCGAAAAGGTTGATATCAATGCCATCGATATTGATGGAAACAGTGCTTTACATCTCGCCGCTTATTATGGTATGGTGCAATGTTTGGAGCTGTTGATTCGGCGTGGTAGTCGATTAAATATCATTAATAAACTGAATTTATCACCTTGTGAAAGTGCCGATCGTAATGGGAATATTGCTGTCGGAACTATGTTGGAGTTGGCTTGGTTATTTCAGCCAACAAATGAATTGCAATTGGCAACCCAAGTCTACAATAAATTTTCTAATGAGACAACTGGTGGCTATATTTTCTTAGATTCCCGAAGTATAGCATTAACAGGTCTTATAGATTTTATCAATCATGCAATACGAATTACTGCAGAGTCGTTGTCGGAGACGGCAGCAAGGGCGGAAGTTTTGCTCGGACAATATTGTTGGGATGTAAAAAAGTTAAAAAGAGAGTACGTAACAAATGCGGACAAAGTTCTAAGAGCCGCAAAATTAAAGCAGCGTCCGAATGCAAAGAAATTAGGATTACCTGAACGTGAAACTGACACGATTCGTGTAGGTTTACAAGTTGAAGACATTTATTGTGACCCGTCCTATATGAAGGTCCAAACATTCACCGTTTTCAAAGATGGTGTGAAAAAATCTTACTCTTTACAAACCTATGATAATAAAGTTTGTGTTTTTCCAACAGGATTTGATCCATCTTTGCGATATATGGATGATTTTAATACGAATCCACAGACATCTCATATTAAACCAAAAAAGACCGAATTGTGCTCAGTTTGTAATGAAATGATGTTGGAATCTTGCAGTATTATTCATTACATTTCGGGAAATATTGTTGAGCCATTTAGACGTGAAATACGCTGCTCTTCGGGACACAAATTTTGCTTTAATTGTTGGTCTGACCACGCACAAACTCATCACAGTTTGGGTTGTTTACCATGCCCTTCCGCTGATTGTGGTGAAATTTTAGATCTCCAATGGGCTCCATTGATTTTGAAACGTTCCGAATTAGTAAATCGCCTATTAACTAATCGTCAGCAAAATGTCATCAAATCTTTGGAGTTGAAACTTTGCCCAGCACCGAACTGTGGCTTATTAGTTCGTGTTCTTCCTCATAATGCAGCAAAGGCAAATAAAACTACTGGAGCCCAGCGTGTAGTTGCTTGCGCCAATGGTCATGCCTTTTGTCTCACATGCGCCCATGAAGCACACTCCCCTCTTCACTGTTCAGAGTTGACTATATGGCAAGAACTCCTTCGACAAGAGTCCAAAGTTGCTGTTGTGTCGAACAGTAATGCCTCTAAAGACAAAGGATCTTCAGCACCGAAAGCATCTTCTCTCTTTGTTTCACCTCCAACAAGCAAACGGTGTCCCTCTTGTGATGCAGTTATTCACAAAGACGAGGCATGTAATGTTGTCACCTGCTTGCAATGCAGTAAGAAGCTCTGCTGGACTTGTATGAAGGAATGGAGTACTCATAATATCGAAGGAGGAAACACCATGTTCTACTGCAATCAGTTTATCGAGAAGCTTCCCAAGAAGCTTGGAAGTGCTCTCTCGAATAAGGAAAATGGAGCTGGCGAGGAGAAAGTGGACGACGTAGCAGTAATTCAGAAGAAGCAGAAGTTAACGCGACAAAATAAGATTTTCCATTATTTCACACGCTACATGACGCATATGCTTTCCGCAAAATTGGAGCGTGATGCGCGGAAGAAAAATTGCATCCGAATCTTGGAGGGTTTAAGAGCATCCCAAGAAGGTAATTTAACATGGTTACGGATTTCAATGCCGAATCCTCTTTATGAGAAGAGTGACGATGAGTATAACCTCCTGCCAAGTATTGGTACAAAGGAAGACGCATTAATAGCTGATTATCAGATTCAACCCGATGATAGTATTGAGTTTTTAGCCGATGCTTTTGATGAATTAGAGAAATCACGAGTATTGCTTCGATGGTCATATCCATTTGCTTTGTTTGAATTTGATGATAGCAAAATTATTGGCAAAGGTAAGAAGGCATCACCAAATCGCACTCCTCAACGATTGGAGAGTTTCAAGGTTGATTATGGTATTTTGCAAGCAAGCCTTGAATATAACACGGAGTTACTTTCAAATTTCGTAGCCAGGAAGCGTATTCGGGCCACAAAACAAGAGATTTCCATCACCACTTTAACCGTGCGGAATAAAAGGATCGAGTTTGAAAAATTAATTCAGGAATATTTGACTCCAGCGAATATGTTAGGAGATGAATTAGCCCTGTTACCCGCAGAAGAGAGCAAGAAAGATGTGATTAGTGTGGTATCACAACCTTCAAATCACTCTATCCATAGTCAAGTTTCTCCCTCATTAGTAAATAATGGTGTCTTGTCGAACAATGCAAATATGAACCAAAAGGCGTACAGAGGGGGTAGCAATCTTTCCATGTTTTTTGCTCCAAACGCAGTGGATACCTCGACCAACACAGCTTCTCCAGCCCAACCCCCTTCCTCCGCATCTTCTTACACTAACACGCATTTGAATTCGAATCGTTCTACCCATTCTGTCCTGCCTCCCCCTGCACCGGTTGTTAATCAACACAGTATGATTCCTGAGCCAATTGAAATCGTTAATGTAGAGCAGAGAATTATTGCCCCAAAGAAAGAGCCTGACGAAGAAGCATTAGAGCATGCGATTCTTCTTTCGAAGCAAGAGGAGGAATATGGTATTAATATGTACGATTCATTAACTCCTGCTGATGAACCGTTAATTGCGGAATACATGGACCAAGGATTTACTCGAGAAGAGTCTATTTTAATCATTTATGAAGAGAAGTTTGGAAAAGTCTCGATTCAATCTCGTGATATCATCCCTTCTCTTCCCTCAACTATAAAGAGTGGTGGATTTCATCCTATGCAAGATGATCCTGAGGTAAAGACTCTCATGACACGAGGATATACTAAGGAGCAAGCCATTGAAATTGTAATGAAGAAGAATCAAAGAAGAAATCCTCAAGGTCGAGGAGCAGGCCATGGAGTGGGAGCTGGAGCTCCTATCCCACCGAATGCTGCGGCTTTATTTGCAAATCCTCATACGTCAGAAGAAGATGCGGTCAGAAGTTTGGTTGCGTGTGGTTATACTCGGGATCAAGCTGTAGCCATGTTCAGAGAATCGCGAGGGCGTGATCAAAGATTTATCGCCGACGATTCGGTAAGTGATTCATCTAGTCCTTTTGTGTTGTGACTTGATTGACTGTTTTTTCCGTAGTATCGACGGAGTGAGTTATTGGCTGCGAATGAAGTCCAACTGAATGAGCCAGCTGTGGCTAGTTGGATTGCTCGAGGTTACACTAGAGAACAAGCGGTTCACCAAGTTAGTTTAGAGCAACAGCATCAACGAGGCGCTAGTGGAAGAAGCCATACGAATGGCGCTGGTCTTCCACCAACCGCAGTCTATCCACCTAATGCGAGCCATGGTTTACAACATGGTATTTCCAATAATAATGTAAGTATCATCGGTGTTAATTTTATTTCCTGATTTAGTTTTTCCCTTCTAGATCAATCGTACATTAACAAACTATGACGAAGACGAAATTGCCTCAATGCTTGCTCGAGGTTTCACCAGGGAACAAGCCATGCAGTTGACCCATCGCAAAGTGAATTTGTCAGTCGATACTTTTGACGCTCGGGTATGTTGGAGTACCTTCGTTTTCGTTGACCAACTGTAACCTTGTTTTATTAGACGTCGGATGGGTTCGATGGACAACTCGGCAATAATTACAGCAACCAGCATTCATCTATCTACCGAGCTTCCTCGTTAGCGACTAGTGATCCGAATTACTCAAGTAATTACCAGCCTTTCAACAATAATAACAGTGCGGTCTACCCACAGGAACATCACTTTCCAATTAGCCCCAATACGACTGGAGCAATTGCTGGACAAAGAGGTACAGGAAGTAGCGGAAATACCCCAACCATGCCTACACACCCCAATATCTTCCGCGCTGGAGGAAATCCTGGCGGATTAGGTGGGAATCATTCACAATATGGAATCAATCCTGAGATGCCGAATTATAGCGGAAGTGTTTTTGAAACCCAATCAATTGCGCACTCGGAATATGTGATGAATCCACGACAAGCAATGTATGATATGAACGCATTGAACAACTACAGTCGTCCCAGTGAAGCTAATCAAATGGAACGAACTATGTTACTCATGCAACAAGAAGCTGAATTTGGAATTAACATGTATGATTCTCTGACTCCTGCTGATGAACCAGAAATCAATGCCCTAATAGCTCAAGGATATACCTATGATGATGCTGTCAAGATGATCTTTGATAGACGATATCGACCTTACGACCCAAAATTAGCCCCAGTACACTCCTCCAACCATTCTGCCCGGTATCCTTCTGACTACTATAACAACAATGATCAAGGAACAACGAATAGTTCATTACAGTACTCAAATGATTCCAATTATTCAGGGTTTCAAGAAGATAAGCGATACTCTCGTGATCGAAATGACTCTCGTGGAGGATTCGGGAGCAGCAACGATCTTCGAACAGCAAGTGGAGCGCAAGGCAAGAAGAAGGTGTTTAGAGGATCGCATATGTTAGGGTTATCAAGCAATTCGGGTCCTTTGCCTGATGAGGATCCTTATGCACGTACACTGAGAATCTCTCAGTCAGAGACAACACATCTACCGCGTCCTGTTAGTGGCATCATGAGCAACAATAATGGTGGACGTCAGCAATTAAAGTACAAAGCGTCTGATGTCAAGCAATTAGAGAAGATGGGGTTCACTAAGGAGCAGGCGGTGCAGGCATTGGTCGAGAATGATAATGATCTCCATCGTGCCGCAGATATGCTTCTTTCCCTCCGTTAATGTCAGAGTAAGAGGGCTCCCTGAAGTCAACCTTGACTTCGTCTGTTGGTGTTTTATATTCAAAGCTTATCTCGTAAGAATCGCTTGAATTCTAAACTCTCCTCGCAGGTTTTACAATATGGAGTGGAGGTAGCGATATCTTACGTGATGAAAGATTTCGTCCTTTAGATTAATTATTATTTTTATTAAGTAGATTTAAATAGTTTTAAAATAGCTAGACTTTATCAGGGCGGTCTGTGTTAGCATTGTTTTAGTGTTTGTGTTCTTCCATCATTGTTTTTTATGTGTTTTCAAACAATTATTTTTTTTTTCCATATTCGTAAAACCTAAACCTAAAGTGTAATTGATTGTATGTATTTTACTTTAACATTAATATAAATGAAGTTTTATTTCTTATTCACTTGTAAAGAAGCTCGCCACTCCACGAACTCCTTTATTCCTTCCTCTCTTGATACATGGCTGGAGTATCCCAGTTCTCTACGAGCTTTATCATCCTTTATAATTACATCCTGAGCGAGTAGACACAATACTTGGCGATTGAGAGGTGGCTCTCTTGTCACTCCATAGCCCATAAAAGGAAGATTTTCCAAGAAAACAGTAAAATACCAAACAATATAAGAGCTTAGGCTTCCTACAACTGATAAATCAACACTGCTACCCAGTAGCTGCTTGATCATGTCATTAAATACAATTGGTTCCCCATCAGTGAGAAAGTAAGCATTTCCTGGTTTTCCTTTTTCCATGGCTAAAATCATTCCTTCACAAAGATTATCAACATGACAAGTCGAAGACTTCACTTCAGGAGTGAACCACTTGAATCTGCCATCCAGAATGGCTTTCTCGATCTCTGGCACAACCTTTGTGTCTCCTTTACCCCAAACAAAACGAGGCTTCACAGCAACTGTGATAAAGCCATTCACTGTATCATTCGATTCCAAAACAAGTTTTTCAGTTAAGGCTTTGGATTGTGTATACGGAGCGTAGAAAGGAGGGTTAAGGGATAGCGGCGCAGTTTCATCAACATTCAGCAAACAACCATTATTAAACCCTGTTACGAGGGTAGCTTCGGTCGAGATGTGCACAAATCGCTTCACCCCAACTGTTTTTGCGGCAGTAATTAGGTTCTGAGTACCTGTGATATTTGCTTGGACAAAATCTTCCCACTTGCCCCAAAGTTCAACCTTAGCAGCAGAGTGAAATACCGCATAGCATCCATGCAAACCCTGCTGCAAGATCGATACGCTAGATAAATCACCTCTAACAATTTTAATTTGCGAACTTCTATTCCCTCCTGCAGAAAATATTGCTTGATCTGAGGCAGTTGAACGAGAAAGTGCAACAATCTCCGTGAATTCAGGATGATTCTTCAAAACATATTCGATGAAGCTGCGACCAACAAAACCGGATCCACCTGTAATAAATATCTTCATTTTGGAATAAACTTATGAACCTTCCCACTCAAAAGATATCAAAACATCTTATCACATCTCATTCGAATCACTACGCGCCTCTTGTAAAGAGAGACTGCGGTCTCTACTATCCAGAGAGAGATCTCATGGCCGAAGTTGGCCGAAGTTCCTTCCCAAAGCTTTCAAGAACTTCAATGCATTACAAGAGAAGTCTTCATCTTTCTTTCGATTTCCTGCATCTGTATTGTCATTTATTAGGATTTTTTCTTGTTTTCTTACCATTTATTTACACGATTAAGATGAACCCGATTGAATTTTTGCGAAAGAATCATTATCGTTTTCTTGAGCAACATAGTGGACATGTGCCAGTAAGTCCAGGATTTCATGATATTGGCGGAATGTATACTTCTGTTAGTGTCACCAAACGTGGGATTATTGATTTACCTTTCCATATTAATCGTATTTATCATCAAAGCATCTTTTTGGATTTTTTCAAGGATAACGAAGAAAACAAACAAAAGTTAATTACTTTAGCCTTACGAAAGTGTGATGAAGCACTCTCGGGGCACCCTTTAGAAGAAGGGTTGTTGATTCTCTGTTGTGGAAAGTCCTTTTCACCTGATTATTTGTTGGATGTGACTTCTTTATTCGCGGCTAAACCCATCACCATCCCGCCAACTTCCTGGAATTCAGTGAATCAAGCAAATGAGAAACCGTATACTGTTGATTTCTATCCAATTCAAAGAATTCCTGCTCAAGTGAAGTATACTCGTTGGGTGTTAGAGCGTCAGCCGCTGATAGACCGCAGAGAAGAAGGAGTGCAAGAAACCATTATATATGACGAGGATAATGAGGGCCTAAGAGATCATCTGACTGAGGGTCTTACCTCTACCTTCTACATTCTTTTAGATGATGGGAAAATTCTCATGCCACCAACTGATAAAATTCTTTATGGTTCGATACAACGATGGATTCAATTCATCGCACCTCTTCTTCACCTTCACATCATAGAAGAACCCATCACCTTTCCACACCTCATACATCATGCGAAAGGAGCTTTTCTAACGAGTTCAGGTCGTATCCTTCAGCCGATTCATAAGATGAAGATTTCAAAAGAAATTCAGTCGAAACATTCCGTGACGTCAGAGTTTCCCAACGAGATTGTTTTCAAGTATGATGATGTAGTTCATGGAGATAGTGGGAATCATCATAGTATCTTTGAAAAATTAAAGATTATTGCATTTCATTTAATGTATGATGATGGATCATTGACGTCATCAGAGGATAAGAAGAATTCCTCGGATCTTGTGACTAATGAGGAACTAAATGAGATAGAAGGGAAAGTATTGTCTCGCATCGGATATAATCCTTGGCTCAAGCCTAAGAATAATATCTCATGGGATCATGAATTATTGCAAGAATCATTGAAAGAAGAGATTCTGACTGCGATCAACTGCATCAATCTAGCCTAGTAAATAAATCTAATACATAGATCTGAACACTTCTCTCGATCAGTTTAGTAAATACATATTTCAACTTGTAACTTCTTGAAAGTCTTTTTTCTTCTTCTTGTAGTGTATTGTATTGGAGGAGGATTAGAAGAAAGCAGAGGAATAAGAGTTGAAAGAGAAGAGATAACAATTATTTTAAAAACTTTTTACAAAATGCTCATGTAGTAAAGCATAGCATATGAAATATGAGTTATTTCGATGAATTCATTTGTTTTAAGAAAGAATCTAAATGTTGTCCTTGATATTTCAAGAAATCTAATTCTTCTTTTCTTCTCTTTTCATCAGCTAAACGTCTTTCATTCTCTCTTTTCTCAATAATATCTAATTTACTACGTAATTCATATACCTCTAATTCAAGTTGTGATTTCTGTGTCTCCAAATCATTGACAGCATTCTCTAATTCAGGTATTCCTTGTTCTGCTCTTAATTGTTTTTTAATACCAAAATTTACTGAATTAGCAAATAATGTTTTATATGCATCAATTGTCATACGAATTTCATCACGTGTACGCATAAGTAATAAACCTCTTTCTGGACCATCGATCGTTACTTGTCGGATTAATTCATCCATACACTGTGCATATAACTCTTCACGGACAGGACAGATACCAGTCTCACGCGCTTTCCTTTCATTTAATTTATTATCTAATTGTTCTTGTAAAGCAATCACGTCAAGACGAGATGCTGGTTCCTTTGAAACATATTGTACCCATGAACCTGATTCTTCTACCCATTCTCTAAAGATCTTAGTGATGAGGAAGAAGTAACAAGAGACTGAAAGAACTAGCTCTTACCTAGGTGGAAGCATCGAGTTTAACATATCCTCCAGTTTTGCATTTGTCTCTCCACCTTGACCTTTAGGAAGAACAGCTTTGTCGGCAGGTGGTTCGATCCCAGCAAATAACGGGGCATCGAATTTTACCAATGTCTCCGGAGGTGTTACCGAAATTTCAATATTTGTCGCAGGATTAGATTGATTATACGTGGAATTAAACATGGTTTTGTTTGGTCTGGTATATTATTACTAGATTATTATTATGTTTATTTTTGATTTTCTCATAAATGGATGAAACCGTTGAAATTCAAGGAGAATCAGTGGAAATAGGAGGGATTTTCATTTTTCCAAGAAATCTAATGGAAAACATAATAACTTTTGACTTTTCGCTGATAAAATATGTATACGAATTTTCCACAAATAATGTGAATCTCTTCTCAATGTTGCTACACTACCTCCCCTGATTTGAGAATGCCAAATTTAATGTTCCATCATCTGGAACAACTTTTTGATTACATGGAGGAATCTTCAGAGTGGATTGTGTTTGTAAGGTTTGGACTATTTTACGCCCTCATGGCGTAATCAGAATTTCTTGTGCGGTTCGCACACTGGCGAATCCCCATTTCTCCTCATCTCTCATTAGAAATTAGAAATTTCTTGAAGTTGAAAGAGTCGATTAAGTGTGACAGAATGTCTTTCTTATTTGTGATTATCGTTGTTGTCATGGTCTCTATGACCTCGGCTTGTGTTTCTGGATCTTGCAAAAATGGGATGTGTTCGGATATTCCCTCCGACAACACTTATTACTTGACTTCATTCTGTGACAAATCTGTCGCTTGCGGTTCCTTTAGTGGAAATTGTAATGAATATTATGCAGCAGATTACGCTCGATTCGGTTGTAATTCAGTCAGTAAGTCCTTCTCTACCTCTGTCTTGATTTCTGTGTAATCTTGATGAATAGTTTCCTGCTGTCAGGGATCCAAGTGTGTTAACTTGAAAGTTATTGATGGTGGACCAGGTTGCAGTGTCGAGGATAGTGCACACAAGCAAATTGTCGACGCTTCTTACAGTGCTTGCAAGTATTTCACTGGAAGTACTTCGTGTGGTTGGTCGGATAAGATCAAAGTCACTTGCAAGAAAACCTCTTACAGTCTTTACGACACTACTGACTACTTCCCGAATGTGTATGCAAAGGTTCCACTTGGACCATGTTCTTACAACACTACCTTTGCAAAAGAGACATCAGTCCCTGTCTGTGGCAGTGATGTGAACTTATTTTAATGACTTTGCTAACGCAGGTTATTTCAAATCCCTCAAAGACTTTATGATTCACTTTATTATATTGTATTAGTTTTCTTTACTTGTTTTATAAAGTTGAAGACATTCATCTAGTCTATAGAATTTGATGATATTATCTCTCACAAGATATTATCTTACTCACCCTACTATGATATTAGTATATATTATCTTACTCTCCGTATGATATTGACAAAAAAGAATAGTTAAATAGTCATTTTAATCTAATAAGAATAACACTTCTTATTCTGTCCTATTATCTCTTTTTCGCAGAAGAAAGCTTTTGATTCCTATGAAGCGATTTGTTTGCTTCTTTTGCTACATCTTTGCTGATTTGACCTGAAGTGTTAATACTGTTAGGAACTGGCATACTAAAACCTGGTAGATCTTCTTCTTCCGCCCATTGCTCGCCCAAAGCGGCCATTCTTGCCATTGCTGCTGATCTTCCTGAGGTTTGGCCAACTCCAACGATGTTCTTTGCAGGAGGATTCTTACTGAGACCGTAGGGATTAGACTTCTTCACAGTGGAGTTAATAGTAGGAGTAGGTTTATTGCTTGATGAAGTGGGAGTCGGTACCATTGGTTCAACTTTAGAGGTATTCTGTTTTTTGTTATTCTTCGGAAGATCTTCATTGGCTATTTCTTTCTTATTCTTTCGAGAGTTGTTTGTTGTGGTGTTAGTGCTTGCTGCCTTCTCTGCTGGATCGGGATGGGTATGAGGGATATTCTCAGATGGTTTAGGATGGATACTTAGCTGATCAAATTTAATCTCTTCAACCTCTATCTTATCTTCGTAGGCTCTTGGATGTTGCGATCTGCTCTGCGAGTCATGATAGCGGTAGATCTCACCCACTCCATCAACACTGCCGAAGGCCATTCTACCTGTTCCACCCAAAACAAATCGTTGATTCGTTAGGGGATTATTAGATTGGTTCTGTCTTATCCGAGATGTTGATGGTTTGCTTGTTGTTTGTTGAAGATTATTATTTCTTTCGCTTGTTATTTGTTCATCAATATTTATAATCAATGATGGAGTATTTTGAAAGCAATGTCTTTTCAGCTCATAGGTCTCCAATAAGGAATACAAATGAGGGACTTCATGATGCTGTTTTCGTTGTGTCTTTGACATGATTGATTGTTCGTCGTTGCAGTTGTTGTTTCTTCCTCTTCTCACTGTCAAATTGTGCATTCTGTGCGCTGGGAAGAATAGTGCATTAGTGCATGATATATCGCATCAAAGAAGAACAATGATTACAAGACAGATTTACAGACTAGAGATCACGACAGCTCTCAGAGCAACAGTTAAACGAACTTTATCGAACAAATCTACAGTAAAGAGATTATGGAATGCCCCAGTTTTCTATGAGTGCTCACATTATGCTGTTGATCATGTTGAGAAAAACCTCATAGAAAGGTAAGCCTAAGACAGTGATCTATGAGAGCGATGACTGACCAATGATCTATTCCGTAGATCGATGGGTGGAGGAGTGAAATCAATTGTTACCCGAAGTTCTCCACATTTAAGACAGTACTACGAACTATTACTTGATCTGCAGGTATTTGCAATACACCATTCTATCACTGTCTCTATCCTCTTTTACACGATCGATTAAGGATGTTGAGGCTACCCATACCTATGAGATTGGACACATCTTGCAACCTGTCGCTAATCAGTCGATTGATGGGAGCATTGATAGTTTTAGGAAGGAGATCTCTCTCATCTGTCAGACATTACATAAGAAGAACCAACTTCCCTTTATCAATGTGGCATTTCCTCTGCAAGCTTTATTGTCTTTACCTACGATTCAGAGTACAGTAGAGAAGATCTCACACTATATCCAGCAGGAAAATCGAAATGTTAGCATAGGCATTGACCTGACTTCATCGACCATCACTAAGCTCACACCAGCTCAGTTACAACGAATAGCATCCAATCTTAACGAGTTTTATAGTCAGCAGCAAAGGAAGGATGGTGTTTTAACGATTGCTAGTAACTACATGACATTGAACAATGCGAGGAAGATCGTCGCTACAGTGAAAGGGAGTCGGAAGAACGAGGGCATCACTGTTCTAGGAACTGAAATCCTTCGTTTACATGCTTTTCGCCCTGGTCAATTGTCAGACGACTATCGATACATGCCACATCACGCGATGAGAGGTGATAATACGACCAGTAATCAGAAAGATTTGACAAAGGTGCAGATAGCGATCAACGACTTCAATAGAGCACTCGGCGTCATTCTTAAAGTGGAAAATGATTTCTTTGTGAAGGTAAGATAATTCTCTTTCGTATTAATCCTTTGACATTATTTCAATAGAAAAAAGAGATTTTAGAGAAAAATGATAAAGTTGTCGTCGCTTATCTCTTCAGTGGAATGAGATTGGCGAGTAATCTTTCTAACTTCTATTTCCCTGAGGAATGGAATATTATTATGGAAGATCAGATAGTTCCTCAATTAGAAAAACAATATGAAGTGATTGAGAAATTGGGGAAAGATTTCAAGGATTGGATTCTTGTTCATAGACCGTTAACGAGATATTTATTGAATTGTATTCGTAATGTCTTACAAGAAAGAGTTTTGGAATATCGTGATACTTTATATGAAGAGTATGAAAGGGATTTGTATCCTGGTTTTAGTCGAGGAGGAAACTTCTCCAAGGAAGATACCGTTGCGATCGTTACCCGCACGACGAAGGATGTGGTTAATTTGGATAGTGTTGGACTAAGTCTAATGAAGGTAAGGTTTTAAAGGAGGTCGCTTCATTGTTTTGATAATGCTTTCTTGTCTTTTATAGCTACATACTTTAGATTCTACCTATGAAGTCATCACTGATCGAAAACCTTTACCACATGCAGAAGAATTTCAGAAAAGAATACTTAAGATAGTTCCAAAGTATAATTCAGAGTTCTTTAAGCGACCAGTTTCGTAACTAACAAACAAAGACTATGATGAATTGCGAGGCCAGCGCACTAGCGCACGAATGCACAGTGGGGCCGACCACATGGGCCGTGCGCTGGCTGAATGAACGTTTCATCTTTATTTGAAACGATAACCAGACAAAACAACAGAAACAACGAATATATTGTGAAGTTATTGCATTTAAAAGGTAGGGATTCCTTCGTTAATCTTCTTTCTTCAATAGTGATCGTCGTAATTGTAGATAATTGTGATTACTTTTGGAGTTGACAATGCTGTCCGTTATCTTTGCATTTTGCACTTTTGTGGTGTTTCTATTGAAAGAATCAGATGCTGCTGCTGGTACTACGACTAATCTGGCAGGAACAGGATCTTCAGGTTATAACGGCGATGGAGGGCAAGCGACCTCTGCTCAACTCAATTTCCCCACTGGAGTCTGGAGTGATTCTAATGGAAATGTCTATTTTGTCGATAATGGTGCATACGTTGCACGAAAGGTTGATACTTCAGGTATTATTACAACTTTTGGAGGTACAGGAACTGCTGCAAACGCTAACGCCGGTGGGGCTTTTACCTCGGTCACGTTGAATGCTCCTTGGGGAATTGTTGGCGACACCAACGGATACATGTATATTTCAGATACTCAGAAAATTTGGAAATATGATAGATCTAGTGGAAATGTAGCGATTTATGCTGGAACTTCATCAACTGGCTCTAATGGTAACAATGGTCAAGCAACGTCAGCACAGGTCACCTCACCTGCCGGAATGTGGTTGACCACAGGAGGAGTTCTTTACTTTGCAGAATCCGGTAGTACTGGTCAAACAGTCCGTGCTATCTCTAGTAGTGGTATAATTACTCTTATCGCTGGTACTACTGGTTCATCAGGTTCCACTGGAGATGGAGCTCAGGCGACGTCAGCGAAACTCAATAATCCAGCGGGTGTTTATGTCAATACCGACGGTATTTTATACATTGCAGACCGATCCAATGTGAAGATTCGTTATGTATCATCAGGGATTATTAATGTCTATGCTGGAGGAGGATCAAACACTGCTGATGGATTTCTCCCAACTGCCACTATCTTAGCATCACCATATGACGTGAGGGGAGATACCTTTGGAAATATTTATATTTGTGAAACTTCTAAAGTTCGTGTTGTTGATTATCTATCAGGCCTTGTATCCACCTATTTGACTGGTTTAAGTGCTGCTAGAGGTGTATGGATTGATGGAAGTTTTTCTCGTACTTTAGTTGCTCAAAATGCTTATATTAAAACTTCAGCACCCTTTACCAGCGATCTGAGTCCAACTGCTGCACCCTCAACTATATCTCCGAGTGCTTCTCCTTCTGTTTCGCCAACTAGCGCAGCTCCTTCAACGATCGTACCGACAGCGATCCCAACAGCAGTTCCCTCTGCCACTCCGACTACAGCGCCAACCACTGTTCCTACCGTATTTCCTACTTATACCCCAAGCGCAACACCATCTACTGATCCCACCGCTCCTCCAAGTCAAGTGCCCACCGCTGGTCCAACTACTACTCCAACCGCTGCACCTTCGGCCTCGCCCTCTGCGATGCCCTCGACAGCTCCCTCCCAATCACCAACCGCTGTCCCTAATGCCACTCCAACCTCTCCAAACCCAACAACGGCTCCAAGTCCAGCGCCATCAACTACTCATCCTTCGATAGCACCAGGTTCTCCAACCCCAGACCCGACAACCAATCCAACACAGAGGCCAAGTTCAGCATCGCCTACTCGACCTCCAACTGTTATTCCGACGGCCTTGCCAAGCCAAACACCTACTGTATCTCCGACAAATGCACCAACATACGTTCCTACGATGATTCCAACATCCGCCCCAACAGCGGTTAATCAAGATACCGTGCAGATCAGTGCAACACCGAGAGTAAAATTCATTTATGGACAAACCTTAAATGATCTCAGTCTTGATACTTTGATTGAAGCTTTTCAAAACATCTCAGTCGATGCTCAGACAACTGTGATCACTTCCACTAGCCTTGTCTCTAGCTCTCAATCTCAAATTAGAAGAGAACCAAACATTCGAAGCGCCAGAAGTATCGCCCTCGCTACAACATCAAGGACCTCGTACACTCATGATATTAGCTTCATGTCAAGTTATATAATGACTTACCATCTTGGTTACACCTCACAGCAGATTGCGACGATGAAGACAGCAACAATACGTCAGGCGATTGAATCAGGACAGTTCGAAACGGTTTTAAGATCATTAGCTAGAGCTCGCAATGCTACTCAATTACTAAATGAGACAAGTAACGAAGTGATGTCAATCACTTCATCGATCATCACTCCTTCTTCCTCATCAGGATCTGATGGAACGGACTTGGAGACGATTATTGTTGTTGTCTGTGTGTTAGGAGGAGCGCTAGTGTTATGTCTTCTTCTTTTCTTTTATAAGAAATACCAGCAAGAAGAAGATGGAAAACGAACGAATAAAGTGTATATTGCCAGTAGCTATGATAAAGAAGAAGAAACTTGAACTAAGTTTAATAGTTGTTGTGGTTTCTTTTTGTTGTTTGTTTGCTTACTCTGGGCCTATTATTGGTCATTCATTATCTTTGCTTTTGTTTTGTTTTGTTTTGTTGCTTTTCTTTAAGACCTTTTTCTTTGTTGTTGTTTCTTTGTCCCTCTGTGCTTCTTTCTTTGGGTTATTTTTCTTTTTTGTTGTTTGTTTTTCTTCTTATTCTTCCGAGACAAGGAATGCGCGTGCATATGTTTTCATTATAGTTGTTGTTGTTCCTGTGCAAATGGTTTTTTTTGTGTATGAATAACACTTCTTTGATGTTTGTCGTAGGTTAGGAAGTTAATGAAATAGATAGTTGTTGCATGCATAAGAATCTTTGAATTTCAAAAGAAGAGACGAGAATAAATCAAAGTTCTATAGAAATAATAAGAAGCAAAGCGATATATGTATGTACCCTTTATGTAAAGTAATAAAGAATCATATGATTGAGAGAGGTGGTTTTCAAAAATAATATTTGAAGATGATTTTCATCAGACATTTAATTAATACGACATAGAAAATAAATAAATAGAAAGGAATGGTTATGATCTAAATTATGATGGAGTAGGTGCATGAAAGAAAGACACTAAACAACAACAATTCTACATCAGATTCATTCACATAGATTCTCACTTCAGAAATGACAAAACGAAGATGCTTTGAAAGACATCAAACAACAATAAAAAACCAATAGAGGAAAAGAAAAGTTAGTAAACCATCAGAGGTTTTTTCTCATGAATAAAATAAAGGGATTAATTGAAGAGGAGGAGGTGAGGGTTGGGACTCACAAGCAACTGGAGTCCCTCAGGGTTCTAAAGACACCTTTTCTTAAAGCGCCGTGAAATTACCACTATTCTTTCTTTCTACACTTAATTCTTCTCTTTTCTTTTCATCATCGTACTTCTTCAGAATCACATACAATACAATCGCTAAGAGCAAACATCCTCCAAGTATTCCGATCACTATTCCAGCTACTGCTCCTTTCGATAATTTATCATCATCATTCGAACTCGATGTTGCGCCCGACGAAGAAGGAACAACCACTGAGTCAAGAGATCTCACTTCACTGCACGATCCGTTCAACAACTGAGTTGCGTTACGAGCTTGAGCCAAGTAACGTAAAGCGCTCTCGAACTGACCTACTTCGATCGCTGATCGATTCGTCGTCGTTTTTGCCGCTGCCAACTGTGACGAGGTGTAGCCTGGATGATACGTCATCACATAGCTGGACAAGAAGCCGATGTCATAGACGTAGGAAGGGTGATTAGGGATCGCTTCAGCAGACACTGACTTGGATGCCGTCAGTCCTCTTCTGACCGATGTAGACACTAAAACCGTCGATGTGATCACAGTCGATTGAGCATTGTCTGAAATGTTCTGATATGCTGACAGTAACGTTGCCAAGCTCAAGTCATTCAAAGTCTGCCCATTCACGAACTTCACTCTTGATGTACCGCTCACCTTCACCACGTCATCATTCTTGACAGTAGGGGAGAAGGAAGGAGCTTTGGTAGGCTTGAAAGTGGGAGCAGTGGGAGACAAGGTGGGTTGACCGGTAGGAAGACTGGAGGGATGAGAGGAAGGCTGTGACGAAGGACGAGAAGATGGTTCACTTGATGGTAAGCCAGAGGGTGCGTAAGTAGGGTTTGCAGTCGGAACCTGAGACGGTACCATTGTTGGGGTGGCGGTAGGGACATAAGTTGGTGTAGTAGTCGGAATTTGACTTGGTGCCATGGTCGGGGTGGCAGTTGGGCCCTGGGTTGGCGTAACGCTCGGTGTCGCAGTTGGAACAAAAGTTGGTTGTACCGAAGGGAGAAATGTTGGTGAATTTGTCGGCACAGCAGTCGGCACTTGGCTTGGCGTCATAGTTGGATTCGCAGTCGGTATTTGGCTCGGTGTAGCTGTTGGTGTTGCAGTTGGAGACACGGAAGGTGCTGCTGTTGGAACAACAGTTGGTACCACAGTTGGAGTCGCAGTAGGGGTCGCAGATGGGGTGAATGTCGGAGTCGCGGTCGGAGCAAATGTGGGAGTGGTGCTAGGATCCGCTGTTGGTGCAAGAGTCGGGATTGCACTAGGACTTATTATTGACGGCATAGCTGTGGGAGATTCACTTGGGACTGGATTGACGTACAATGGTGCAGTCTTGACATACCCCAACATCGATATAATCGATCTCCCGTTCATATAATCAAGCCAGATGCCTCTTGGAGCATTCAATCCCGTTGACAAATAAGTTGTCACAACTTTCGTCGCGTAATCCACTACTTTCACCTTGTTTGCACCTTCCACCACGAAGATATTTCCAATCGTGTCTCCCTTCACATCAAAAGGAGACGAGAAGGATGCATCCGTACCCACAAATCCATCTCCAGTGTTTGACGATGGTCCACCTCCAGCAAATGTGTTAATGATACCGTTCACGATGTATCGAACTCGAGCATTGTTTCGGTCTGCGACGAAAATCACTCCATTCGTGTCGATGTACACTCCTTGAGGAGCATTAAATTTCGTGTTGGTCGAAAGAGCTGGTCCACCATCGCCACCAATTCCTGATCCTCCGCCTCCCGCTACCGTACTGATCACCGTGGTGCCCAAGTCGATCTTCCGCAACAAGTTGTTGCCGTACTCTGCAATGTACAAACAGTTGTCAGAATTCAACCATAAGCCGTTCGCCTTATTAATCTGTGCTGATGCTCCTGGACCTCCGTCACCTGTCGTTCCTTGAGTTCCGGTTCCTGCCAAAATGGCCACGATGCCTGTTGCTCTCGTATACTTCCACACATGGTAGTTATCAGAGAAGTACAGGTAGGTTGAGTCACCGTACACTCCCCATGGACTGTACAACGCCACTGAAGTGAAGGCTCCTCCTGAGTTCGAAATAGCAGCTGTTCCCGTCCCTCCAATCGTTGTGATGATGCCATCGACAGCGACTTGGCGAATCACATTGGCTGAGTAATCCACGACGAAAGTCACTCCATTGGTATCAACCCAGGTGCTAGCAATGAAGTTGATATTCGCGGATGTCGCCTGTCCGTTATCTCCGTTATTTCCTTGAGTTCCTGTGCCGGCGAATGGTGTCAATGTGTACTGACCATGGACAGGTTTGGAGATGAAAGCGAAGAAGGCTAAAACAATTAGAAAACATGAGAACATTTTGTTTGAGCGTTGGATAAGCTTGAGTTTAAATCTAAGGTCTATA
This sequence comes from Poterioochromonas sp. DS, assembly GCA_015145745.1. Taxonomy (NCBI): domain Eukaryota; class Synurophyceae; order Ochromonadales; family Ochromonadaceae; genus Poterioochromonas; species Poterioochromonas sp. DS. The sequence goes on from VKHI01000544.1 coordinate 19,290, forward strand.
CGGAAGAGAGTTAATGAAGAATGAGAATCTGTGACATCATGAAATAGACCTACCTTGTGTAATATAAGGTGTTTTACCTTCAAGAAGAAAGCTGTTGTTCTTGCGTGTTTCGCAATTGATTTGTGTACTGGTTTTCCAACGTCTATTTTCTTGGTGTTCTATTCGAACATCCGTGTTATCTCCGGACATAATAACGTGTGATAAACCTCATACACCGTCACACATCTGATTTTCAAACCGAACATTTTGTGGAGGCACACTCTCCTAAGGTTATCCAGAAAAAGCGCTTTTCTGACAAACCAATTTTTGGTCCTTTTTGTCTTTTTTGCAGAATCAAGACGTGAAACAAATTGATAATTTTTTGCTTTTTAGTTTTAGTATACAATAAGTGCGCGCGCGTTGTGTGAATGATTCATAACAGAAATTTATGAATGAATAGAAAGTTTTTTACAAAGATTTAAATAGAAACTAAGAAAGCAAAATGACATTCAAACAAATTCGAAGAAATATGTCATAGAGAAAGAAAAAGATGATTGAATTCAACTTCATATTAACTAACAAGAAATAGGATGTCTTCTTCTTCTCCTTTTTATTTTGCTTGTCTTGCTAACTTATCAAGGAAAGGCGATGCTTTCGTTAGCGATTCACGTAATTTTTCTTTTGCACCTCCAATAATATTTCCGGTATGAGCAGCAATAATATTTTCAAAATCCCAATCATCAATGACACGTTGAATAAAATCACGGAATTCTCCAGGAGCAGTTTTTGTAGGCTTCAAACCTTTCTTTAGATCCCAAAACTCCATCGTTCCATGTCCTTTACCAAGACAACGCAACGCAAATCCTGGATTATTAAAGAACAAGACAGTATCATCAATATGAATTGATTTACTCAAAGCATGAAAGACAAAGACTGAACTAAAATGATTTCCTTGATCCACTGGATCAAAATCTGCTCCATCAGGAATTCTTAAGAAAATATTCTCTGATTCCCAACGTGATAAATTTTCTGGTTTCGAAATATCACCAGCCCATGCAATTTCTGGTATATTACGAAGATGTCGTGGTGTCCCGTAATAGGCAGCATTCGGATACCATTTGTGAAATGGTTTGAAATAAAGTGTATGAAACGGGTGTGTTGCAATCACTGCTTCAATTTTATTACCATTATCAGTTAAAGTATCAATTCTTTGCTTGTCAGTGGTATTAATATTACATGTATCAATCACAAGGAATTTACCTGAAGATAATTGAATTAATGACATATGAGTACCAATATCGATTAAACCACAAGCAAAGGTAAAAGAATCTCTAATATTCCAAAAATTTCTCCCAATTTCAATCATTTTTGACATTTTTCTACTTTCCTTCTTCTGTATTCTAACTAGGCTATAAGTTTCTTTTGTAACTTCTTGTTTTCTTTATTTCAATAAATGTTTCCTTTGTTCGTTCAATTATTTTGTAAAATATGATCAACACTCTTTCAGATTCGTTAGACTATGTTAAGATGTAATCAATCGGGTGTGAAGAAAGGAAGCAAGGTAGTCAAGAAGATCTCAACCGAGGTTTTGCAAGGACAAGTGTGTGAGGAACTATCGGTATACCGGTAATCTTACTGACAACAAGTTGTTGTCTCTTGTTAGGAGAGATTCGAAAACTTTGA
>VKHI01000545.1:3295-20950 GCA_015145745.1 Poterioochromonas sp. DS
GCTATCCCATCAACAAAATTTAATCTTCTATGCATCGCCTTATCTCGATTCCTTGTTCCATGACTTGTCTCAAAATCTTCCTCTGACGTATCAATTGGAGTATCATTTGTTGGAATTAAAGTATGATCACCACGTGAATTTTGTTTATCCATATTTAATAACCCTTCAAACATCACAACAAATACAAACAAAGAGATCACTTAGAAAAATCTTGACTTATATAGCGTGTAATAAAAAGAAGATCCTTTCTCAAGGAAACTGAAATTTTACACAAATAAGGTTTAGAAATGACGACAAGACATATCTGGAAGAGATTAGTGACATTAGATCAAATGAATGATCAAAATCGTATAGGAAAAACAATATTAAATTCATTAGGAATTACATATACCAAACTTGGTGATAATTTTCTTGAAGCAACGATGCCAGTTGATGATAGGACACGTCAACCTTATGGAATTCTTCATGGTGGAGCTTCAGTTGTTTTAGCTGAAACTATTGGGAGTTATGCTTCTTTACTTGCAGCTGGATCAGGATATGCTGTCGTCGGAGTAGAAGTTAGTGCAAGTCATTTGAGAGCAGTTACCGGAGGATCAGTGACTGGAAGGGCTTATCCTATTCGCCTGGGCAAGACTTTGCATTTGTGGGAGATTAAAATTCATGAGACAGGGAAAGATGAAGAATCATTGGTATGTCATTCAAAACTAACGGTAATGGTGAGAGAAGTCAAACCCAACAATTGAGTTCTCCTTGAAAGCATTCTTGAATTTTTATGATATAAATGCCAAATAAATGGTTGTATTTCCCCGATTACATTAAACGTAAGATAACAAAAATGTTGCATCTTAACAACTCAGGGACACATTGATTGATGAAAAAACTTGAAGATTGAACTATCGTCGCAAGAACTTTCGTTTTGCTTTTCTAAGCCAGAGATTCCTAGATAAGATTCGACGCAACTTTTTTCCTTGCCATTTTTCGCACTAAATAAACGTAGTAGTAGTTAACCAATTAGCAAACGTCTTTTCAATTTTAAAATTCTTTTGAAAAGGATTTTAAGAAATTCCTTTATTCTTTACTGATAAGAAATGAATATTCAACATTTATCAACCGATCTCCATTTGTTTTTAGCTTCATTCTTAGATTATGGTGATAAGATAAGCTTTGGATCTTGTTGTTTAAGTTTCTATCATGATCTTTTGTTCAATCATCTGCGCCGTATAGATGCTCATATTCGAGGCAAATGGCGAAGGGTTGAAAGTCAGGAAGAGCTTCGCGAAAGACTGCAAAAATGTGTATTATCTCCAGATCGTCAATATCACGTTACAGTGAAAGAAAGCGATGCAATAGAGTCTTTTCCTTATCCGCGTATGTATTCTCTTCACGCTGATTTTGATGAATTTTCTACGTATCTTGTTAAGGATATTAAGAAGATTCATCAATTAGAGTTAGAGATCAACTCCTTAGATCTATTTTCAGAGATTATTCTAACAAATGATTATGGTATTAAAAGTTTAAAATTTTCAAATAAGGTTGAAGAAGTGGTGTCATTCCCACTCACTCCTCCTCCTTCTTCCCTTGAGTATTTGGAATTAAATGGACCTTTTTCAACAATCTCATCTAAATTTGTGAATACCTTTGTCCATCTTCAGGAACTCTTTTTAAGGGGAGTTGATGGTATAAGTAATGTTCATGTAAGATTGTTTGTAACTATCCCTAAAATCAGCTTACATACTTGCGAGAATATCGATGATATTACACCATTGCAATTCAATCGAGATATATCAATTATAAGTTGTACAGGGATTCTTGACTATCGGAACTCATTGACTTACTCTCGCCGAATTTCAATTCAAGATCCAAATCCAGACGCTTTAATTGATTTAAATTGTTTCAAAGCAGTTCAAAACCTCGATTTTTCCTTTAATGAAAATCAAACTAAGGGTAGATTGCCATTAACCTTAAAGAGGCTAACAATCGGAAAGAATATATCTCTTTATGAGAACTTAGCCTACTTGCAGCAAGTCATAGTTGAATTCTCAAGTGCTGCGATCAACCTACAGCCTCTCTGTTGTGTTCCTATTCTTACATTGATTTCCCTGAGAGGCGTTGAGTCATTACATGGATTAGGCTATGATAAAGATCGTAGCAAAGGTTTGAGAAACAGAAAACTCTCGCTAATGTTTATGGATTCTGTCAAAGACTTTTCTCCTTTAAACACAATCGAGACGGTCGAGATTTTATTTTGTCAAAATTTTCATGATCTTGCACAAGTCAGGGATGTCAAGAACCTAACTGTCAAGAGTTGGGCCAAAATTAAACCAACTGCACCAATGAAATGCGAAAAACTTACTTTATCTGGAGAAGTAGAGGGGAATTTATTCATTTATCTTCCTCATGTAAAGGAATTAGGTATCAGTGGCGTCTACGGAGACGAAGTCACGAGTTTGGAGGGATTCGAGAGTTTACAGAATCTGGAAAGAATTACAATTTCACAAACTTGGGGAGTGGGAGACACAAAAGGTTGGAAGATGTTGTTTAAAGATTATTTCATGTTCGATATTTTCCACACACCTTCACCTTCATATTTAATTTGGGTAAAGAAAATAAAACCATGATTTAAGATGGATCTCATTAGCTTTAGTGTTTTCGCTTTATTAGTTGGGCGCTTTATTAGACCTGTTACTATTTTGCATCAGAAAGTGAAACTTGCACTGAGAAAGGGGAAGAAGACAAGACATATCCATATTTGGAGATTATTTACATCAAAATCGTATAGGAAAAACAATATTAAATTCATTAGGAATTAAATCTATCGCACTTGGTGTTAACCTTCTTGAAGCAACAATGCCAGTTGATGATCGTACTTCAGTTGTTTTAGCTGAAACTATTGGGAGTTATGCTTCTCTACTTGCAGCTGGATCAGAATATGCCGTCGTTGGAGTCGAAGTTAGTGCAAGTCATTTGAGAGCAATTGGTGAAGGATCAGTCTAGAAGAAAATAAAATTCATAAAGATAAAAAATCAGTGGTATGTCACTCAAAGCTAACGATAATGGTGAAAGAAGTCAAATCCAACCATGGATCTCTCCTCATAAGCATTATCATAACTTTTGAATATATTATGTTGTAATATCTAACCAAAACTTCAAGATGGAGCCATTATCGCATCCAAGAACGCTTATCTGATTCCACGTTTCTAACGGAAGATATATAGATAATACTCGCTCACCTTCTCTTTTTTCGTGATACTACGAGTTATCATTATTTCTAAGCAATAAGCGTAGTTGTTAACTAAGTGAGCTAACATCTTGTAACATTTATAATTCTCTTTATAGCTTTATAAGTGGTTTTAAGAAATTCCTTTATTCTTTAAGCAAATCCTTATTTTTTCAGGATTTTGATAAGAAATGAATATTCAACATTTATTAACTGATCTTCACTTGTTTTTAGCTTCATTCTTAGATTATGGTGATAAAATAAGCTTTGGATCTTGTTGTTTAAGTTTCTATCATGATCTTCTGTTCAATCATCTGCGCCGTATACATGCGTATGGTCGGAGTGAATTGGTGAAGGAAAACCACGAACGGCTTCGAGAAAGACTGGCAAAATATATATTATCTCCAGATCGTCAATTATATGTTACAGTGACAAAGAACAGTGCTTCCAAACCTTTCCCTTTTCCGAATATCTATTCTCTTTACGTCGATAGTGATCGATTTACTGAATGTCTGATCCACAGTGTTAAGAAGATACATCGATTAGAATTAGTGATCGACTCTCCCGACCTATTTTCTGATATTATTTTAACAGATGATTATGGTATTCAAAGTTTAATTATCACAAATGAAATCACAAAAGTCGAGGAGAATGAGATTTCATTACCAGTCGTTCCTCCCCTTTCTTCACTTAAATATTTGAAATTAAATGGCCCTTTTCTAACAATTTCCCCTGCATTTGTAAATGTTTTTATGCATCTTCAGGTACTCTCTTTGTGGAAAGTTGATAGTATAAGTAATATTCATATCAAAATGTTTGTAAATATTCCGAAGATCCAGTTACGTTCTTGCAATAATATCGATGATATTACACCATTACAATTCAATCGAGAAATTTCAATTATAGTTTGCACAGGGATTCTTGACTATCGGAACGCGTTCACTTATTCTCTTCGAATTACAATTCAATCTCCAAACTCAAAAGCTTTAATTGATTTAAATTGTTTCAAAGCAGTTCAAAGCCTTGATATTTCTTTTAATTCTGATTTTATTACAAGTAGATTACCATTAACCTTAAAGAGGCTAACAATTGGGAAGAATATCTTTATAGATGACTTTGCCCACCTGCAAGAGGTTACGATTGAATACTCAAGCGTTATAATCAACCTACAGCCTCTCTGTTGTGTTCCTATTCTTACATTGATTTGCCTGAAAGGCGTTGATTCATTAAATGGATTAGGGTATGATGAAGATTGTAGCAAAGGTATGAGAAACAGAAAAATCGTTATACAGTCTTTGGATTCAGTTAAAGACTTTTCTCCTTTGAACACAATCGAGACGGTCGATATTTCATATTGTCGAAATTTGAATGATCTTGCACAAGTCAAGGATGTCAAGAACCTAACTATCAGGTGTTGGGGCAGAATTCAACTAACTGCGCCAATGATGTGCGAGACACTTAGAATATCTGGAGAAATAAAGGGGAATTTATTCATTTATCTTCCTCATGTAAGGGAATTAGATATTGCTGGCCTTATAGGAGATAAAGTAAGGAGTCTGGAAGGATTAAAGAAATTAAAGAACCTTGAAAGAATTGTAATTTCACAGTCTCAGGGAGCCTTGGACAGGAAAGGATGGAAAATTCTGTTGAAAAATTATTTGGTGTTCGATATTTTCCCCAAAACGTTGGAACCAAAAATTATTTATGTAAAAAAGAGAAAAATTTGACCAAATTGGATATACGTCATTCCCATTTGTATTTGTCGAAAGACTATTCCAGTTCCAACATCGGCTCACTTTGCCCAGCATACTTATTAGATCGAATAAAAAGTCTTGAAACGAAAACATACTATAGTAAGAAGTTTTTACACTTTTCTATGTTTCTAAGGAGCGAACAAAGGATTAAAAATTATTAATGTGATGGAATTCCTTTATTATTATTTAAGCATTTCCTCATCATTTCACATGAGAAGGGACGAAGATACTAAGACCTCTTTTCCCATATAATTTCACTGACTCTAAGCTCATTATTTATTCAAGCATTATCTTAGAAGCATGACTATCCAACGTTTATCAACTGATCTCCACTTATACCTCGCTTCATTCTTGGACTATGGTGATAAGTTAAGCTTTGGATCTTGTTGTTTAAGTTTCTATCACGATATTCTGTTTAGCCATTTGCGAAATTTGCATTTTTATGTGAGGGGCAAATATTACCATGAAAGACTGGCAAAATGCATATTATTTCCTGAACGTCAATTACGCGTTACAGTGAGAAAGGACGATGTTCCCGAAACTTTTCCTTTTCCCAATGTTTATTCTGTTCGCACTAACTTTGACCAACGTACGAAAACATATCTTTTCAACGAGATTAAGAAGATTCATCGCTTAGAATTAGTGGCCTACGACTCCGATCTACTTTTCGAGATGGTTCTGACAGATGATTATGGTATAAAAGGTTTAATCGTTTCAAATGAAGTTGATACAGAGATGTCATTACCACTCACTCCTCCTTCTTCACTGGAGTATTTGGAACTAAATGGACCTTTTTCAACAATTTCACCTGAATTTGTGAATACCTTTGTCCATCTTCACGAGCTTTCTTTGAAGAAAGTTGCTAATATCAGTAATATTCATGTAAGGATGTTTGTAAATATTCCTAAGATCAAGTTAGATACTTGCGAGAATTTCGATGACATTACACCATTACAATTCACTCGAGATATATCAATTATAAGTTGCACAGGAGTCCTTGACTATCGGAACTCATTGACTTACTCTCGCCGAATTACAATTCGAAAGCCAAACTCAAAAGCTTTAATTGATTTAAATTGTTTCAAAGCAGTTCAAGTCCTCGATCTTCATTTCTCCAATCCAAATTCTATTACGTGGAGATTACCAATGACCTTGAAGAGACTAACAATTATACCTATCTTTTTCTATGATAACTTTACCCACTTGCAGGCGGTCGCAGTTAGAAGTTCAAAAGCTGTAACCAACCTGCAACCTTTCTCTTGTATTCCTATTCTTGAACTAACTGACCTGGCTTGGGTTCATTCATTAAATGGATTAGGGTATGATGAAGATTATAGCAAAGGTTTGAGAAACAGAAAAATCGTTATCAAGTCTTTGGATTCAGTTAAAGACTTTTCTCCTTTGAACACAATCGAGACGGTTGAAATTATATCTTGTGAAAATTTCCATGATCTTGGACAAGTCAAGGATGTGAGGAACCTCACTGTTCGTTGTTGGCCCGGAATTATACCAACTGATGTAATGAAGAGTGAGAAACTTACTTTATCGGGAGGAATAAGAGGGAATCTCTTCATTTATCTTCCTCAAGTAAGGGATTTAGATATCAGTAATCTTGAGGGAGATAAAATCAGGAGTTTGGAAGGATTCGAGAATTTAAAGAATCTGGAAAGAATTGCAATTACACAGTGTTGGAAAGTGCGAGACACAAAAGGATGGGAAATTTTATTGAAGGATTATTTCGAGAACACTATTCTTCTAGGGCCTCTTATCTCAAAGATTGTTTATGTCAAGAAAATCAAGTCATGATTAAAATGCAATTTTATCTCACGTGAATGAATATCTGTTTTAATTTTTGTTGAGGCGAATAAATCAGCGAAAATCTTCTTGTTGCTCATCTATCATGATATGTGTTCAGCTCTCTGACTCATTATATGTGTCCAACAGTCTTCCAACCGCTTCTCCCTACATTTGTTTTTCTTTTTCCGGGATTTCCTTGTAAGACCGAAATTATCTTGTAAATAATTCTTTTATATTAATTAGTTACACATACTGCTTATTGATATCCCGCGTACTGTATATCTTGGAATGATTCGAATGAATGAAGTCTCCAACTCAGGAGCAACGCAAAGTGTTGTAGCCGAGGAAAAATTTAATTTAGCTTTCTTTAATTTGCAGTTATATTAAAAATTAAAGGAACAGATTAATTAACGCACAAAAAAGGAAAGGTATGAAGTGGAAGTTGTTTATCTACTCACTTTATTGAGCAAGGTTCACGATAAATTATCTGGAACTTTAGAAACAAAATCAACAGTTTTTCCCATATTTATATGAATTTCCTTTTTCAAGTATCTCACTCGTTTAGGAATTAAATTTTGACTTGACATCTCTCTTTGTAGAGTTGTTGAATGTTGTATATATAATATAGTAAAATTGGATCGTTAAAAAGGTTGGAATGATAAATGATAATACTCTTAAGCAATTCCTTTATTCTGTAAGCATTTCATCAAAATAATAAAAGATGGAGCTTTTATCAACTGATCTGCACTTATATCTCGCTTCATTCTTAGACTATGGTGATAAGATAAGCCTTGGATCTTGTTGTTTAAGTTTCTATCACAATCTTTTGTTCAATCATCTGCGGCGTGTCCATGCCTATGGTCGAAGCAAATGGTGGAGGATTGAAAGCCACGAGGAGCTTCGCGAAAGACTGGAGAAATGTGTATTAGCTCCAGATCGTCAATTCCACGTTACAGTAACAAGGAATGATGCTCCTGAATCTTTCCCCTTTCCAAATGTACAGACTCTGCACACTGATTTTGATGAATTTACTGATTATCTTGTGCACGATATTCAAAAGATTCATCGCTAAGAATTAGTAATCAACGAATTGAATCTGTTTTCAGAGATTATTCTAACTGATGATTATGGTATAAAAGTTTAAAAGTTTCAAATGAAGCCAATGATGATGAAGTTGATACAGAGATGTCATTACCACTCACTCCTCCTCCTTCTTCACTGGAGTATTTGGAACTAAATGGACCTTTCTCAACAATCTCACCTGAATTTGTGAATACCTTTGTCCATCTTCACGAGCTTTCTTTGAAGAAAGTTGCTAATATCAGTAATATTCATGTAAGGATGTTTGTAAATATTCCTAAGATCAAGTTAGATACTTGCGAGAATTTCGATGACATTACACCATTACAATTCACTCGAGATATATCAATTATAAGTTGCACAGGAGTCCTTGACTATCGGAACTCATTGACTTACTCTCGCCGAATTTCAATTCAAAATCCGAATCTAAACGCTTTAATTGATTTAAATTGTTTCAAAGCAGTTCAAAGCCTCGATATTTCCTGGAATGTAAATCCCATTACGAGTAAGTTACCACTAACCGTAAAGAGATTAACAATTGGAGGAAATATCTTTTTTGTTGATAACTTTGCCCACTTGCAAGAGGTCACAATTGAACTTTCAAGCACTGAAATCAACCTAGTACAGATTGTAGCTTGTCAAAAGTTTTATGATTTTGTGCAAGTGAAGGATGTGAAGAATCTAACTGTTGATTCTTGGATCGGGAAAATAACCGCACCAATTAATGCTGAGAAACTTACTTTATCTGGAGCAATAAAAGGGAATCTATTCCTTTATCTTGCAAATGTAAAGGAATTGGATGTCTGTGGCCTCTCTGGAGACGAAGCAACGAGTTTGCAAGGATTCGAGAATTTAACGAAACTTGAAAGAATTCAAATATCAAACCTTTGGGGAATGCAAGAAACAAAAGGATGGGAAACTTTGTTGAAAGATTATTCCAAGTTCATTGTTTTCCCCATCCACTTATCCGAACGACTATTTATGTCAAGAAAACAAAAGGATGAAAGCTTAATTCACTTTGGTTACTTCATGCAAAATCTCGGCAAGCTAATAGGAGTATCGTTAATCTCCAAGACATTTTCTCTATGAAGTCAGAGAGTTAGAACACTTTATTATAGCAGAAAACTTGTCTCATCGGTAAATCAAGAAGATAATATCTCTAGAGTTCCTTATATTGTGGGAACCTTTTTTTTTGTCACTTGCATCTTTCTATCATCAGAGTGATTACAGAAATGAACATTAAAACATGAAAGTAAAGGATGTATATATGTAAGTTATGTTGTACTATCGATTCTGTCGATATCCCTTTACCGATAATACCGATAATACCGATAATACCGATAAAGTTGATAATCATTCCAACCTTTTGATTGATCAGTCCAATCTTATCATATATATATTCCATTAACAAGACACAAAAGAAACTATATATATATCACATAATTTAATACCAACAAAAGATTTGATTGAAATTGAAAAAGAAAGAAATATGGGAAATACTGTTGATTTTGCTTCAAAAGTTCCAGATAATTTATCAAAAAGTAATTTACTTCAACTCCAAGAAATTATTGAAGAAGGAATTATTCGAACCCCTTGTACTGAAATTGATCTTGATCAATCAAAGGAAACTATATTAAGAAGAACTTTAACTGATATGCAGAAAAGAGGATATCGCCCTATTACTCCAGAGGAATATCAAGCTGCCTTGGATAGAAAGGAGAAGAGAATCTGTCTCTGGATGGCTTTGGAAGACTTCTCTCATGAGAAAGAAGCTGTACTTACTCTTCCTTCGACAAAGAGTGAACTTACAGAAAGAATCGAGTTCCTTCGTACAATGACTGATGATTCTGCTGCAGTGCTCACTGATGCGGAGACGGTAGCTTGGGCTGCTACTGTTGACTTTGCTCAATAAAGACCGAGCAGAAAAACAACTTCTACTTCATACCTTTCCTTTTTTGTGCGTTAATTAATCTTTTCCTTTCAGTGTAATATAACTGCAATCCTCATAACAGCTTTCGGTCACCTTTCTGACAATTTGACCTTCGTTTCGATACCTTTCTTCATCGAAGCAGAAAGAGAAAAGAAGTGTAACTGAAGAATATCTGAAATACTTTCGTGTAATATTATGTGGAGGAGGTGAGAAGGAGGGGGGAAAAGAAAACAAAAATAGAGGAGGAGGTGGAGAAAATGAGCAGAGGTATTGGGAAATCAAAGCATACATAAAACTCCCGACACAAAAAAAGAGTAAATAGATAATGCATGCATTTCAAAAAATTTTTCATTTCAAAAGTTTTGTTTGATTGTCTTCATACATCATTTTCTATTAATCGACTAACAATAGACGCAGCATTAGAAGCTGTGATCAAAGCAAAGATATGGTTCTTTTGATTTTAATCAAGTTTCTTGGCAGCAGGGGCAGCAGCATCCTTAACAGCCTTCTTATCTTTACCAGAGTAACTCTTCATATAGAAATTTCCAAAGAGTACTAACATATTGACCATGACGAATCCTTGGGCTAATGGTAAAATAATTGGAGCATTACCATTCCAAACAACAAAACAAGAATGTGAAAAACAAACACAAAATTGAATCATTTGACATGTAGTAATCCATTTCTTCCAAGGGCATGGATAATTTAATAATGCTAAAGTATAATAACCATACATAATGACATGAATAAAGCTATTAACAGTAGCACCAAAATAACAATCACCACCAGTTTCAATTTTACATACTAAAAACCATGCCCAAATTAATAATACATGATGATAACAATGTAAAAAAGAAATTTGATTATTTTTTTTACGTAATATCATCCATAATGTATCTAATAATTCAACATATTTATTATTATAATGTATCCATATTAAAAATGAAATACGAAATGATTTTGCACCAGCAACAGGATAATTACCCCAAATACCAGTAAAAATTGGATTAGAATAAACTTCATAACACATTGCAACAACACACCATAAATTTAATATACATTGATATAAATTATAAGTGAAAATATATGGTTTAATTTGAAATTCTTCACGATCTTTCATCCATTTTTTACCAAAATAAACCATAGCTAAATAGAAAATCGAAAAGAAGATTGGACCTGACCACCATACACGTTTAAATGGATCAGTATCTTCTTCAGCTTTTAAATATCCTGCCATCACTCTTAATAATACTAAATAACCTGCAACTAAATAAATAGGTGGTAATAATGCTGATGTAAAGATTTTCTCTTTTTCTACTAAATTCGTTGATGTGGTTGTTGTTGGTGCTGCTGCTGCTGATGAGGTTTTCACAGCATCCGTTGATGCATTAACTCCAGTATCCGCGACCATTTTCCCAAGACGATATAAAACTTATGAACTCTAGAATGAGGAATGAAGATCTAAATAATCCAAAGGTAGCAAGGATTAGGTAGGGTTGGTATAGTGTTTGGTTGTGTTGCCTATCTGATAGATATCCGATGACAAGGTTATGTGGAACAGGTGTGAATCTGATGAATGGAAGCTGAAAAAAGAAAAGATCTTTTGATTTTCGGATCATCATCAAACCGACTGAAAAAGAATTCAGTTCAATCCGAAAACCGAGGATAGGATATAATGCCTAATAAAAAGAATTAGAGATTTGTCTGTACGATCGATTAGATAACCGTTTGGTAAAATTTGAACCAACTTACCACACCACTTTTTCCTTCGCCCCTTTTTGTTTGACTTTGAAGATGTGAGCGAATATATCTGTATCTTCTCTGCCTCATGGAGGCAGTGTGGAAGTGCCTCTGTGAGAATAGAAAAGAGACGTTACTGCCTTTTTATCATTTTTCAAAAATAAGTCCTATGGGCATGAAAGAAGATACTACGCAATTACCACCCTCAAGACTGATGAAGCTTCTTCGTTATTTGAAGAAGACGAAGGTTTCTGAAATTGAATTTATCTTGTTTGGTGAGATCCTTTTTCTTTTCTTAACATTGGATAACTGTGATATGATAGCATTTGCTATGATTCTTGGAACTCGCTCTTCTGGGTGGAACGGCGGCCTTGTTTATGGCTACCCTTCCTTCGCTTTCAATCTGATGTTTGCAGCCGCTGGTTACCTGGTCCTGTCGTTGTGTATGGGAGAAATGACCTCAGCTCTTCCTTTCTCAGGAGGAGCATATGGGTTTGTTCGAGCAGCATTAGGGCCGTATTTAGGGTTTATGGTGGCATTCTGCGAGTTTCTGTACTGCACTATGTATACTGTGATGAAGGTGTCCCGTTTATTGGCACTTCCGTCGATGTTTGGAGGAGAAGATGTTCCTGGAAGTGGATGGATTACGATAATTCTTTTGTTCATTGTTTGCTTTGTCTTTACGGTTGGTGGAGGAAGATTGACCTTTACAGTGACTAACCTTACGGGCGCATTTATTCTAATTTTGCTTCTGATTTACTTGTTTGGTACATTAGGTCGTGTTGGTACAGATGATGTGAACTTCACTCATTACTCGGCACCAGTGATGATTCCCATGACGTGGGACTCTTTCATGCGTTCTCGGCTTTCAGCAGGGGCCCAATTCAACGGGATGCAGTATTTTCCTCTGTTGAGTTCATTTTTGCAAGACCCGAAGGAGCAGATTCCTCGGTTGATGTTGATAATCTTATTTATCTTCGTGGTAATGTCGATGCTGGTGACGTTAGCAGCGATAAGCCAGGATTCGCAGAATACTCCGGTTGCATCAGTGCCAATGCCGTTGATATTTGGTCTCGATGACTTATTTAATCGCAATTTTATAGTGTTGAAGTGGTTAGATCTTCCATGTCAGTTTGGTGCGATCTTTGGGTTTTATTATTGCTCAGGGAAGCAGATCCATGCTTTGACGAAGTCAGGTCTCATGCCAACGTTCTTAGATAAGACGGGGCCGGTAGTAGATACACCTTACTTATGCTTCCTGCTGTCGGGTTTGGTTGGTCTGTCAATAAGCCTTTACGCATATTACGATTTAGATATAATCAACTCCATCCAATCTCTCTCTTTACTTGCAACCTTTACTACCTTTATTATCACTTTCATTGCCTATATCGTATTTCGACGAAAGTTCTCATCGATGCAACGAAGCTTTGTGAATCCTTTCGGAGATTTCGCTGCAATCTTCGGAATCATCAACTTTGTGCTGGCTGGCATAGGTCTCATCTTTTATTCAGAGAGTAGTGAAACAACCTATTTGGTTGTATTGGTTTTGTATTTAGTTGTTGCAACGATCTTCTTTTGGACTTATTTAGTGAAGAATCAGAAATTCTCAGAGGAAGAGAAGAAGCTAATGTTCAAAGCATATTTAATCAATGCAAATCGTAATGCTCGATTGAATCGATTGAAGAACAATAAGGTGTGTCCAATGTCGGGAACAGGCACGGGTACAGGTACAGGAGGAGGAATAGTGAGCGGCGGATCGAAAGTTCATGAAAAGAGTGTTTCGAATGGTAAGATCTTTTGTCTCTTATTTCATTGTTTTGTGATTGACTCCCTTCTTATAGCAAGTAAGAGTCGTCATACACTCTCCTTTCATCCAACGGAACATGTTCCCTCAATGAACCTAAAGTCCGATGAGGCGATATCCACCACGGTGCCTTATGTTCCCTCTGATTCTTTGAAAGACAGCAACAACACTTCTCTTCGTGCAGCAGAGAAAGTGAGTGCTAAGGGAGATGCTTCATTGTTATCCTCAGCGAAGATGTCGTCTAAGGTGTTGACATACTTGAGCAGCAAGCTGAATGCAGTGGTGCCAGCGATGAACAGTATGAATGAGGAAGAGTTGCGTGAGTATGAGCGGTTGGCAGTGATGGCAGGAGGAGGAGTGTTGGATGAGAGTAGTGAGGCAGCATTACAAGAGAGATATGGGGAGTTGGCGTTGGATCTGTCAGAAGATATGGTGGAGGGTGTGGAGAGAGACGAGGAATTAGGAGAGGTAAGGGGTAGGATTGTGGAAGGATTGGCAGAGAAGGAGGAGCAAGGTTAATTGATTAATCTTGGCCGTGAATTCCAATCAGTGGCCAAATGATCTCGATATTGATCGTAATATATCATTGCACACTTCTCTTGAAATTATTGATTTATTCATGCTCTTTCTGTATTCTGTTTTATTGTTGTTATCCCCTCCAAGGTACACTATGCTTTCTTCGGATAATTCTTTCTTTGTGTCTTTTACTTCCAATTATTTCTATTTTCTCCACCACACTGAAATGAATATATATATAATTCTTCTAATTCTTTGATCAAGAGTTTTCTTTTTCACTTAGATTGGATATTATTGATAATGTGTTTTCCTCTTTCTTTTCTTTTCATTTCTTTTTAATATACAATAAACCTTCTACCTAATATTCATAGATATAGTTGAACATTTGCCATTGTTTTCAGTCAAAGAATTTGCACATTCATTCATTCATTCATTCATACTTCAAGAATTGTGTGCCATTGCAATCCATCTTTTTGACTCCTTTCGTCGTTATTATTTAATTGATTACCTCTTTTTCAACTCTATTTCTTTGAGATTATTTTTTTCTTCTTCTGTTCTTCTTTTACATCTTCGCTTTGATGATGTGCTTCTATATTTATCGTTTATGTGATCAATTAACGATAGTGGTAATGAATAATTGTAGTGTTGTTGTTTGGACTACTCCTTGAATTAGACTGGCAAAAAGCTTCCAGATAGTGAAAGATAATAATTCATATTTCCTTCTTTTAAATTCCAAATATTTTGTTTGTCTTATATTTCATAATCAAAGTAGTGTTTTGTTTCTTTCATTCCCTTATATACACTCAACTATTCTAATACCCACTACGATAGGAATAAAATATCTTCCATCCTCATTGCATTTTGACATGTATTGTTCTTTCTTTCCTTCTTTCTTTCTTTCCTTCTCTTCTTCTTTTTCTTCAATCGATTTCATTAGATCTAACATTTGTTTTGTGTTTGGTAATTGTAAAAAACCTTCTCCATGAATATGATTGGTTTTACGATTCAGGATAACTAATAGGTCAATCAAATAAACTTGGAGTACCTATTTCTCAAGGTAGAGAATTTTCCAACGAACAGTGATTGATCCCCTCTCAGAAATGATAGACAGAGATGATGCTTGATGGAAAAGGCAAAAGTCAGCCATCATATCTCTTTCTATTATTTAGCTTTAATTAAATGAGAATAAAGACGAATTATATCGGCCTCTTTTTATTTTGCATAGTTGTAAACGATACTGCAGTTATTAAGTAATTATTCTCATCATACACAAGTACCGTAGAAGAAAGTAGGTATAAGAAGAATGATCATCTCTAACAATAGGAACTGTATTTCACGTTGCTCAGTTGTGAAGTCTATTACCTTCAGTCTATTACCTTCATTGTCGTTTCATTTTAGAAGGATTAAATGAGAAGCTATAGAATTGACAACCATTATGAGTCGTTGACATTATTAAGTGTGAAAATTTTTAAAAATTAAATACATTCTGATTCTATTAATATATTATTCTTCATATTTTGCAATAAGCGCATGATAAGAAGAAGTGAAACAAGTATCGATGATTAGGATGGAATTTTGAAGATCAAAGAAGTTATTGTATGCATATTTTAGTGTCGTCTACTCCTACGATGATGAGACTTCTTATGATTTCTCAACCGCACTGTTCTTTCCACTAAAGGTTTCATCGGAGAAGGAGATGAAATAGAGTGCCCAACAAGCGGTCGGCTGTCAGTCGTTTCGTGCTTCACAGGGAATCTATTGATTCGACGTCGTTCTTGCTTTACTTGCTGAAGAGGAACAGCATTATATGCACCACAAACACCATACCCACAAAACGTCATCCCAGCAGGTAAAGAACATGTTCCATTCATATTCTGTGAGGTAATACTTCCATCCTTTGCCGTTAAAGAGCGGTGGAAGCAACTTTCTGCAGCATCAACATTTTCTGAGGATGAAAGGGATCTTGGCTGCCACTCAAGTAAATGCGGCACGAAGTTTCTATAGAGATCAGCCCCGAATGAATCCCTAAGTTGATTGGCTTCAAGGAAAGGTTTACCATTCTTTGAATGAATCGTATATTTATTACTAATATCAAAAACTTCAACCGCGGAATCACTCTCTTTGTAAACCGTTGTATGATCAGTTGTACGATTATACGTAGCATTTGATAGCATGTGATTTCTCCATGCTAACTCAAAAGAGAACATTTGCTGTTGTGGACTGTTTAGCTGAGATGGTTGATATGTCCATCGTTCGAGGCGATCATAAGCATAAGCAACAGTTGCTTGCATATCAAAACTAGTTGCATCTTCAGCATAATAATCCTCCAAATAAAGTGGGTAAAAAGAGGCAATGGCTTGAGTATAAGTAGAGCCATCAGGTGTAATAACCTTTGATTCAGTAATACATGATGAATTTTGAAAAGTACGAGTTAAAGAAGTACCAATAATACTATTAGAATTCTCAGTTTGTTGTCTTCCTTGTACTTGATATTTTAATGTTGTTTCATCAGTATAAATGATATTACCAATAATAGTATATCTATGTGTACCATAAGTGAAAAACCGTAAAGTAAATTCTTGGAGGTGATCTCTTTTATGACCTTGTTGAACTTGGTTTTGATAATGAAAATATTTTTGTGATAATTTATTTTTAACTTCTTCATTAGCGAAAAAGTTTGGTTCTTCCTTAAATATCATTTTCAGATCACGAATCCAAGTATTCTCGATGATCTGAACTCCAGTATCCTCAATATAAGGAAGTGAGTTTACTGCACCGAGAGCAAGATGAGAAGTCTTTTGGTCTGGCTTAGGTCTTGTCAGTAGAAGAGAAGCATCAAGATACCAGAAGCCATCAACATTATTACCATACACCGAAATACTAATGGAATGTTGCTTTCCATCATATAAATAACCTAAGAAAGGTGTTAGGTCTAACCGATGGGAAGGAATATCGAATGACATAATGCCAGTTAATGGTCGCCAGAGGAAAGGGTTCACACCTCCTGTATAAATGACAGGGAAGGGTAAGACAGAACCAGCAAAGGCATCATCGATAAACACTTGAACTTCACGGTAAATACCACCTCCACAAAAGCCAAAATCAGAAGCATTGACGGAAGGAAGATTCGAATAATAAAATTCTTCACATCCATGTCCAGACGCGTAAATATCAGCAATGAGGGAAACCCAATCAGCGTTCTTGTTCGTAGGAAGTGTAAAGTTATACTTCAACTCTTGTTCACCAGTAACCTGCATGGCAGAAAAGAGATCCGTAGTTGTCGTTGGTGCTTTAGTTAACGGAAGAACGATGGGTAAGTGGGATTGAGCAGGATAATCACCGCTATCATCCGCTAGGTAGAAGGTAATGCTTGCATCAAGGTAAATAATACCAGTATATGTGGAATCAACATTATTGGGGATGGAAACATAAGCAGTTAGAGATTGGTCGGAAGTAGCTGCGACTTGGGAGGCGAAATAGTTGCCATAGATCGTAACATCCTTCTCAATGAACCAATTAATACCCGCGGACGTTGGCTCAGGAGTAGTCGTGCGTAACAGCTCTTGATCATTAACCCAAAGACCGCCAACTCGGTCATATTGAGTTCCTTGTTCAAATGAACTTACAGAGAGAATAATTGTATTCCACTGTGATGGAGGACATGCAGCCGGTAATTGAAATTTATTCGAGACCACCTCACTATAGTAGTACAATGAGACATTATGGAATAAAGGCACGGTACATGACTTCGTATTTGGACGTATTAAAGGTGGTTGACCTGAGATTGGATTTTCTGATTCAGGAAATTGTAAATAAT
>VKHI01000546.1:0-20887 GCA_015145745.1 Poterioochromonas sp. DS
CACATCAGGGTCTTGATCCCATGAATTGTAATCGAGGATGTTATCCTCAATCAGAGTAAAAGATTCATAACTGATCTTGTCTGGCTTTTGGATAGGCAACATGTGCTCATGGGTTAGGGTGAGTGTTCTCATGGTTTCAACAAAATAAATCAAAAGTGTTCTATCGGTAAAGCCGTACAAAAAAAGGTCCCGGAAGGAATCGCTTTTTGCGTTTCTTGTTGGCGCAATTAAATTGTGATTTAGTTTGTGTTCAGAATTCAGATTTTTGATTTTTCGTTTTCGGGGTTTTCGGGGTTTCGAGTTCCTAAAATTCTTTCCCAAAGTTCTAATCTTTCAATCCTCCTAATATCCCACTTTTTATAAAACCCATGTCTTAAGACCCAAACCTCACTCTCCTAGTTTTCTCATCCTCCTATTTTAAGCATTTACACGCGTTTTCATAAAAATGAGTGGGTTCTAAAAACGAGAAAATAACATTCTCGGTATTTCGGTAAGTTGATAACATCCCTGTCAAAGGCAAGAGGAAAGATGCTTGCTGCCCAAATTGATTCGAGGAGCGTCACTGCGTTTCTAATCGTATTCTTTGGCTACGTTTTGCATTCCCTCTTGTTACAGTACTTCTTTTACTACAAGCTCTCCGGGCAGGTGCTGCAATGGAAGACTCAGCCACTTAACACACAGCACCTTGGTCGATTATGGGGATTCCCACTCTTTTCCTCAAAGACAGGTCGTGGACCATACCACCGAACTCTTGTCACCATTAATTTACTTGCAGCAAGTACCTTTGCTTTGTTTACTACAGAATGTGCGATTCGAGGTTTGAATAAAATGGATTTTACCGAGTATCCGTCTCTCTGGGAAGCCATTCCGCCTATTGTCTCGCAAACTTTATTTGCGGTGATTTATGAGAATATTGCAGAATACTACTGGCATCGAATTATGCATTTAAAACATTTCTACAAATATTTGCACAAGTATCATCATTTCTACAAATCGCCAGAACCCTTCGATGATATGTACATTCATCCTCTCGAAGCATTTGGATATTATTGTATCCTCTATGCTCCACCTTTTCTTTTTCAAATACATTATTGTGCCTTTATTGTCTATATGATCATAATGGGAGTTTGTGGTGTTCTGGATCATTCTGGCATAAAGATAGAAGTTCCGTTCCTTTACAACACGGTGGATCATGACAACCATCATGCCAAGTTTGAGGTGAACTACGCGTTTCCTTTCCCCTTTATGGATATTCTCCACGGCACATACGAAGGAGTTTACGCGGGAACGACTTTCTCCGCAAAGCCCTTGAAGCGAATCTAAGAAAGAAGCGAAAACAAAGATTTTTGTTATCATTAAACATGAAGTGAAATAGGAAAGTCTGAAGATTTAAAAGAATTTAAGACATGCGATTCAAATGCGATGGACTGGAGTCGCATCCAACTGTTCCAGCTTCGGGAGCATTTTAGTCAAAGTCTTTCTGTATTCAAAATCTTTAGATATAGGACTGTGTTCGAGGTAGACACAAGTTAGGTTTGGGAGTAAAGTGATAGGTTTGAGCTCGTCGAATGAATGAAAAGCGCTGCTTGACATCCAAAATTCCTCCAAATTTGTAAGGTCTTCCGCTCCATGTAGTGAGGAGAGACCATTAGTTGATAGGTCGATTACATTCAAATTGCTGGGGCTTGGTAGGCCTGCAAGGCTATGAATGCGATTACATGCCAGGTACAACTCCCTCAACTTGTGCAAATTGCGCAATCCTTCATTGAGAGAAGTGAGTCGATTATTCTGAATGTCTAATTGTTCGAGGTTAACGAGTGAGTCTAGTCCTGTGATTTGTTCTATTTTATTCTTCCCCAGCCATAAAGACTTCAACGAGATGTTCGATTCCAACCCTTCAATATCTCTGATACGATTCGCACCAAGGTCTAAAATTCTTAAATGAGTCAATCCACTGAGGCCTTCAATCTTACGTAGCTTGTTCTGAGCAAGGTAAAGCTCCTCTAACAAAGGAACGCAGGCAGAGAAGGGAAAGTTCATTTCTCTGATGGCATTGAAGGACAGATCCAACACACGCAGGTTTGAGAGTCGTTGAATAGAGCTGATTTCCTCCACTTGATTATCATAGAGTTCAAGTTTGCTTAAAGTGACGAGATTCTCGACACCTTCCATGCGGGAGATAAGGCATGATCGCAAGACCAATGTCTTCAAATGCTTCATGTGGTCCAAACCATCAATCAAGGTAACTTTTCCATCTTTGGTTCCGATCACATACACCGTGTCGTCATCTTCCTTAATTTCAACCACGTCTCGAGGCAAAACGACTCGTTCAACCGGAGGCAACTTTGTTTGATCAATTTCACCGCAGAATTCGGGAAGCTTGAAGTTTGAAGCCTTCTCAGGTGCAGGGATTAGAGTCACTTCTCTGTTCCCAGTAGAGTCAGAGGCATTATTATCTTCTTCGTTGACGAATTCCATCTTGTTTTCCTCGTTCTTCTTGTTTGTTGTTGTTTTCTTTGAAAGAAGTGTGAGAGGCGTGCAGCGTAAAGTTAAAGCAAAGTTACTTTTCTTCCCTTCAAAGCTTTCAAAGTTCGCGATCAATTAACTCGCAGAAATGGCTGAGAAGTACGATGTCTTTGTCGGAAACTTAACGTTTAATACCACCGAAGAACAGTTGCGTGAGGTCTTCCAGTTTGTAGGTGCGCTCCAGTCTTTTTCTTAGTTTAGTAAGATGCTAACTGTTTTCTCAAGGACCTGTGAAGAATATTCGCCTTCAGACCGACAAAGAGACGGGCAAACCGAAAGGTTTTGCATTTGTTGAGTACTATGACACAAACTCTGCGCTCTCTGCAATCAAGCACTTAGATCAGACCGAGTTAAACGGGAGGAAGATTAAGGTGGGTTATCCCAGTCAGAGGTAATTGAATCGATTTTTTTCCCTCACAGAGCATTTCTCATCATAACTCATAGCAATTTGAAGGATATTGCAAGGCAGATTGGTCATGTCGTTCCCAATGATCATCTGGAGTTCTCTATGGGTCTTGGTATGGGTGCCAGCACTAACTACACTCTAGCACAGCTGCAACAGCGACAACAACAGGAACAAAATGTAATAAATTCCTTGAAGCTTCACGAAGCTTGGGATATTTTGGATGCTGTGAAAACTATGGTGATGGATGAGAGTCGAGGTCAGAAGGTCCGTAAGTTGTTGGAGGCTTATCCACAACTGATGTCAGCTATCTATGAAATTGAGGTACGACACTCATTCTCTATAGTTTATAGCGAATTTGTAACCCTTTTGACGTAGAATCGATTAGGAATCACCTTGCCCAGTCATGTTCAGCAGCACCAGCAGTTACTGCAACAACAAATTCTCGCTGGAGCGAGTAACGCGACCACCGCGAACACTGCACCCATGCAATCGATGGACAACTCAAATAGCAGATTTTCCCAGTCGAATCATCGAGGCTATGATGCAGTGGACTATTACGGTCCTGCTGACCCCAATGCTGCCATGTCAGTCGAAGAGTCGGGAGCTTTCTACGGTAGAGATAACAGAGACACCGGATACTACGGCGAAGATATGGGAGGAAGTGGGATGAGAGAAGTTATGGCAAACTCAGAAGGAGGCGGGAACAGACTAGATATATATGGGCCTAATGCGGCATCGCGAGGTGGT
This sequence comes from Poterioochromonas sp. DS, assembly GCA_015145745.1. Taxonomy (NCBI): domain Eukaryota; class Synurophyceae; order Ochromonadales; family Ochromonadaceae; genus Poterioochromonas; species Poterioochromonas sp. DS. The sequence continues at coordinate 3,680 of VKHI01000546.1, forward strand.
GGCGGTCGAGTGAGCAGATTCGGAGCTCCCGATCATTCAGCCTTCTTGACTAATGCGAACACAAATGCTTCGATGAATCAGATGATGGGAGGCGGAGGGAATGGAGGTGGAAACAGTGCATACTATGATTCATATGGCAATGAGATGTATTTACAGGACTATTCACACAATCACTAACTAACAGACATCATGCATCATATTCTCACAATATTCACAGCGCACTTATTGAGCTTCTGTGAGCCAAAAGATGAGTGCCTATGCATAGGCAGACTGATGGCCTGAGAGACGATGTCGCTAGTTCGCAATAAAACTAAACTACCCCCTCACTCATGTCACTCGACGATTGACGTTGGTATAGCCTATACCGAGACATGATAGCAGGTAAGTGACACGTGGAGGAAGAGAATGCTTATCAGTCGCTTGATTTTGATTCGGCTCTCCGTTGTCATCTTCTTCCTCTTCTTCTTCGTCATCGTCGTCGCCCTCTATCTTCGTAACTCTTCGACTCCGATCTGCGTCAGGCTCGACTCTATCCTCCTTGATGCGAAACACCACTCCGAATGCATCTCGAATGATACGCAACGTGTCCATGGCTTGAGGTGTGAGGGATCCAAATCGTACCTTCGACACATCTTCAGGCGTCAGAACCATGAGAATAAGGATGAGCGACTGATGCATGCGGTCCACCACACCACCTACTCAATAGTTCATGAAAAAGGGTCAACCTGTGGTGTCACTATTCATTTACCTGAAAAGATCTCCTCGAGCAGCATCTGAGCTCCTTCAGTGCCAATAGTTTCGGGCACTTCTCCACTCTGCAAGCCCACGCCTTCCTCAGACGTCACGCCAGGGACAGGTGTTTGTCTTCTGGTTTTTGCAGTGCGCTCAATTGATAAAAGGGCACCAGTGGAGGTCTCTGCAATGAGACAGAGCGAATAGCCAGGAGAGTCACCGCCATCGCGGCTTCCCTTATAGTGGTCAGTGTGAATGTGCACGTCTGGAAGAAAGTTATTCAAGACTGCCCGAGAACTTTCTACGACTCGTGAGAGAATAGTGGGCGAGACTCGAGTGCAGAAGGCGACGCCTCGCACTCTCTTCACCAAGCCCTCGTCAGTGATGTAGATAGAGGACAGCGAGTCACGGATAGGAGCAATTACGACTGATACCTCTCCTCCGCCTTTTGGAGGCATTCCGCGCTTTTTGATTTTGCACTGGATGTTGTAAATACCAAAGTTCTTGAGAAGGGGCAGAGTGACGTGAGTGAAGATGTCCATCGAGAGGTCTAAGTCGTCATTCGTGATGCCACGCAGCTCTAACTCCACTGGATTCTTACAGAAAATAGCAATAGGAATGATTCCCTCTAAAAACCATCCAATAGATCGGGATAATCCACAGTCGTGAGTGATGCTTCCCCCCACTAGAATGCCTGGCTTCAACCTCAACGTCGTTCCCGTCTCATTGATTTCGATCCTCGTGCCTACAATGTCAAAGATAAATGATATACAAAAGCTACGCTCGATCAATCCATACCGTCAGTCATCTCGTCGATCAATCGGAGGAAGCTTGCCTCGAAGTCTTGCAGACCTGTGAACTCTTCCTCGCTTTCGCGAATACGATCGATTTTGAGCGGTCGGTTGGATAAGATAGAAGCAACAATGCGTTGTCGAAACATTGAGCTTCCTGAATACTTCAAAGGCGCCATGTTCGAGGGGAGAGTTGTGTTGTGTTGGTTGGTGCTATTGAATGGTCAAACAAACTGTCGGTCGGTATCGGTATCGATGTGGTAGCTACCGGTAAGTCGTTTAATTCATTCCACAGAACAACGATTATCATATAATCAATACAAGACATCACAGAGTTCACAATGCTGCCCACTGTCTTCCGTAGGTTTGGAGCGCAAAGAGCCTTTTGTGGAAGTGTAAACTCAGTTAGATCGTTTGTTAAAGTTGGTGATAAAGTCCCTGTGAACTACCTGAAAGGTGTTCTGCTCCTTTCTCTTATCAACAAGTCGTATTCTAATCTCCTATCAACAGATGAAAAGCCTCCAGTAATATTAGAAGATAAAGAATACCCAGACTGGTTGAAGACCATCGCTGACAAGGTGAGGGTTGTTTGGTTCGTGTCTTCTCTGTCTGATGTGTTCACAGTCTCCGACCAAGAAAGAGCTTCTTGAGAAGCAAGAGAGAGAAGGAGTAGAAGCTATGACTGTCAAAGAACTCAAGCGGCTAAAGCGTCTCATCTCTTTAGAGGATATTAAAAGTGCTAACAAGGCGAAGGCCTCCGAGGTTTAAGCGACAGTGTCGAGAGTCTTTTCTTTCTCTAGTCCTTTCTCACTCTCTGACGGCATTTAAAACACTATAACATCAATGAATTATTAATTTGTTGTGAAAGGTTGTATTAATTTACGACTTCTAACGCTAAGAGAACCTTCAAGCTTTCGCACCAAAATTTACACAGAAGCATCCAAAGTCTTGGTCAACTCGTTGACACGGGAAGAGACAGAGAGATCGAGGAACTTATCGCCAATGAGGACTTGTAAACCTCCTAAGATGCTTGGTTCCACCTGAAGCTTGACCTCCAACTACGAGAAAAAACACAGAATAAGCTTAAAAGAGATATTCACAAAGGACACGCTTACAGTTTTGTCTCCAGCAATCTTAGCGACAGCCTTCTGGATGGTTTCTACTTGAGCCTTCTTCAAAGCCTCGGCAGAGATTATAGTGACGTTGATGGAGCCACGGGCAGCTTGCAACAACTCTGAACGTAATAAATGGCAAGAAAAGAATCATGAAAATGCTTTCTGCAGCAACGCGGTTCGTTACCTTGGTAGCCTCGGATGACGTTGAGTGACTCGTTCAAGCGACCGTTGGCAGACAATGTGAGGAACAAATTGCGGGTGATGTGGGAAAACTTCGACTCATCTAACAAGCCACCAACTTTTTGAGTCTTCTCAGCTCTTGGGACTGTTGGGTTTTCGAGGAATTGTTCGATCTTAGGGTTCTTCTTCACAACCTCTGCGAAAGCAGTGAGCTCTGCCTCAACTTTCTCTAAAAGTCCAGCCTAACATAGAATTAAAACAAATCAATTAAAACTTCTCCTCAGATGTTAATTTAAATTAAGCATACCTTGCTGGCTGCAGTGTAGGTGGCCATTGCATAGCGGCCGCTTCTTCCGTGGATTTTCTGAGGTGGCTGGTGATTAGCGGTAGCAGCTGCATTTGTTGCCGTGGATAATGCTCTTCCTTGACGTGCAAGGGTGGTGGTGGCGAGTCTTGTGAATCGGAACATTTTTTTAAGTTGGCGAGGAAACTATCACTGCTGCAACAAACAGTTCTGCATTGATGGTCTTCGTTGATAAACGCCTCTAAAACTCCAAAAATCTAGTTTAAAAAGCGTAAAATGGAACTAATAGATTTCTCGATATTATATATGGCGCAATATTTTGAAAAATCACCTTCTTGAATTCTTTCTTTTTGGCGCGCTACAAGGTCGAGCATCGAAGAGAGAATGTCCTAAACTTCCTCATAAAACAATTTATTAACTAGATACAAAGGAACAAAAGCAAAAGCCCGCATACTTGCCACCTTCAGAAGTTTTGAATGAAAATTCTCTTCACCGCGAAAAGGCAAAAAACAATTGTCATTATTTACATCACCACTACATACAAACTTAAAGGCCTAGCACAAATATCGACATTATGAATCATACTATACGGCAAGATTTTAGTCGGTGATTAGTTTCGATGAACAGAGGACATTACCTGAAATGAGAGGGTGAAGTCCTCTACAATCTCATCGATGTGATCGCGATGGATCTTTACTAATTCTTGGAGACTTCTTTCTTCTTCGCTCGTTAGATCGATTTGTTCCTGGAAAGCACCATCTGCTACGAATCTCTGCTGCAGTTCCTCTGACGTCATCATGGTGCTCAAGACCGTAGGAACTGAATCATGTCAGCAGAGGTCACGTGAACAAGAGAGAATGAAGCTTACTAGGAGGAGATTGATCCTCAGGTATATCTATCGGGGTCACAATATTCATGGAATATTCAGGTTTCAGAGAGTTCCACAGATCATCCAATAGTCCAGCTACTGCAGAAAATCCGCTCTAATCACAACATAACGCCTTCAATGCATCAGAATATAATTATACTCACAGATATTTCTTCTTTCTCCAGTAGAGAGAGAGAACGCTCCTTGACAGATGAAAGGTTCACTTCGCTCAAAGTTTCACTAATGCTGCCAGTGTCGCTGCTGAGTTTGGTATCGTTTCGCAAAGTTTCTTCCTTCATCTGATGCGCGATCGGAAGCAACTTATTTTGAATTGATGTTGCAACGAGTTTTGCACTGACATTGACATCTGATAGATAATCTTCTAAGTGTGCGACGACTCGAGACATTTCTTTCTTTTTTTGACGGCACATCGGTAACGGTAACGATAACGGTAACGATAACGGTAGCGGTATGGAAGTACCGATAACAAGTTGAGTTTGTCAAAAACTCGCCTTTTCTAGGTTTTATAAATCTCGATATTTTGAGGCTTTTCTAACGGATTTTCAGCTTTTTCTTGTCATTACAATTACCAAACCCTTCCCTTTCTCTGATCGATAGCGTGAGGTCAGACTACTCTTCATTGGATCTATTCAAGTCGCTCATTGCGGCAACGTGCCTTGCATTAAACACGAGAAAATTGGAGACAGCGGTGATCTATCAGTAAAAAATGGGAAATACTCAAGGTGGCTGTTTTGACATATGTGGTTCAAAGCGACATCTAGATAGTGTAGAAACGAATGGGAGTGGAAACCCCACTCGTCCGCTGAGAAATGTCACAGGTGAGAGGGAAGCTGATAGTGAGGAGACTGTGAATGTGTTAGGTTCTAAAAGTGCTCATTCCAGCCCTAATCTCGGCAATGGAGCTCACTCATCCTCCTTACATCAGATTCCAATATCGCCCGATCAATTAGCTATAGACTTGTCGCAAGTATCAAGCGACGATTTCGATCCTAATGACTCGAGAGAACACGCTAGCAGTCATCGCTCGATAGAGAGAGATTCTGAAGAGCCGATGTTAACCTCCTCCATCAAGCCATTCAATGGTAATGCTGGTGGTAAAAGGTCAGGTAGTGCATCATCTCACTCCTCAGTGCGAGGTCAGTCGCCCACTGAGTTGATTGAGAGAGAAGAAGCGCAGCGCGAGAAAAGGCAGCAGCCATCGAATAAACCCCCCTCTCTCAACCTCAGACAACCAAATAACCAGCGCAGTGAGCTTGACTACGAGTCATCCTCCGGCGCAAATATGAAACAGTATTTATCGTCTGCTGATTTGGAGAACAGCAAAGACGACATCGAACTATCCACGAACAACCTCACCGACTTCCAAGACACCGAAGACCTCCCCTCACCACTGAGGGAGACCGATGATGACTTCGACTCCTTTTATGAGAAGAAAAGGCCGGAAGGAGCAGACGGAGAGGAGAGGATGAAGTTCTTCAGTCAGAAGAGTGCTTCCGCGGTAAGAAGAGAGCCTGTCTCGATACTAAGATACCCTCCTAACATTGCTGTTTGACTTAGAGGAGCGTCAAGTCAGAGGATTCAGAGCACGAATCTAGTAAGTTGAATCACTTTAAGAAGCTCGGAAGAGCGACGCTCGTCACCGACGGCACCAGTAGTCTGCTTAGTGGGCGAGGTGGAAGAGGTAGTGGACATAAAAACCGGAAGTCTGCCGTCACACTCAGTGCGAAGCCAGATAGTCAGAGAGATAGCTATGGCAGTAGCAAGCTAACGAAGGAAGAGCTTCAGCTACTAGCAGAGGCCGCGAAGAAACAACCGAACTCCTCCTCCACCGTATCATCCACCAACTCATCCGCCTCTAATATGACACCCTCAGATACTCCATCCAGTCAGAACAATAATCATTCGAAGGTCCTTTCATCGAACCAGCAACCCTCACAACCCTCGATATCCCCTACCAACTCAAACCTACCAACGATATTCGAATGAGATTCCTCCTTTCTCTATCTCTTCGCTGTTCTTCCTTTATCCTTACTTCTTCCGTGTGAGTGAGATTCTCTTTGTTGTGTTCATATGTCTCTTCTCCGAGAGAGCACCTCCTTTACTCGAGAAGTTTTAAAATGGGTGGAGAAGAGAAAATTATTTTTCTCTTCTTATCAAATCACAACACACCTCTCGAATTAATATTATGTCGTTCTTACCCTATAGTGTAGCTCGTGTAAGCTGTTTTTGTTCGAAAGACGGAAACCCTGCCGATATAATACCGACATAATACCGACATCATTGCCACATCGTATTTTAACCTACGTAATATTCCCTAGTTATATTGGTAAAATTGCTTTGATGCACTGAATAAATGAACTTCCTCTTCTTCCTGCTTCTCGCTCTCATCTTTCCGCGACGAAGTGCAAGAACACCAACAATGTCATCTCAGTGGTCTCTTTTTGAAAGACCATCTGAAAACATTGGGGATTTGGATAAGCACTTCTTCACTGAGGTCAGCTGAGTATTATTGAATTGATTTAATTGATTGGAAAGTAGGAAACTATCACACAGTTTCAGAAGGAGGCAGCGTCTGACACCTTCTTTTCCCAAAGGAAGTCCAATCCTGACACTCCTCTTCCCTCTCAACCAGGCTTAAGCGACGAGGATGGAAATGGCCAACAGAGTATCTTCCTGAAAGAGGTAATTCCATTATTCATTCGCTAATAGTGTGAAAGACTGGGTTTATTGAAAGAAAAAGCCTGTGAAGTCCTTCTGGCTCGAGAATTTGCCCAATGTAAGCCATGTCGCTCTGAGTTAGCGTCTCTCATTCTCCTATCAGATCAAACTTCGCTGTGATCCACTAGTAAACTTCAAAGTAAAACAGAAGCTGAAGTTACTTGGGGCGTGTGTCACCCTAGGCCTTGACTATCTCTCTGACATTGCGCAGTGGCGCACTTATTGCTCTGTCGAGGATAGTCTCGTGAAAGGTGACGTGTCCCGCCAGTTTATCTTCTCTCTGCCTCTCTTATATCATGGTAGGGAGGTTCAGTTTACGTGGCTCTGAGCTTGGTTGGGCGAAATCCTGGCAGCCGAATCTAGGGTTGGGCGAAGAAAACAGCGCCAAGTTCAAGCTACGCCTCGGTCTGAACCTCAACAACTATAAGTTTTATGCCAAGCTGCGCTTTCGCACCGAACCCATCTCTCCCTTCGATATTACAGATGGTTTGTCTTGTGCAGGAAAACTTCCTCTACCTGTGTATATGCTTCCTTTGCTGCGCAAAGTGCCGTTGCGAGTAGAGTATAAGCTTCGAATCAATGCGGCGAGGTCTTCCGACTCACTGCGAGGGAAGAGCGAGCAACAAGAGAGAAAAGTTCATATGACAACTGGACTTGGCACAATCGACGTTTCGCTCGATGAATTGAATGTTTGTTTGGAGTATGACGAATACTCTCCTCTGTGGGGTTTAGGAATCGTCAAGACCGAGAGAAAAAGATCTCCCCGTTTATCGCAACCTTCGCGGTCACAGCGTTCCTTTCACTCTTACTCACCATCACCTCCATCCAACTCTATGAAATAGAAGTGAGTTAGCTCGTTGTTTAGGTGGTGTAAGGAAATTTGATCATCTGTTGTTCTACTTTTTTAAAAGTTTAGATTTTATCCACTCACTCGTGTGGAATCATCGAAAACTCGAAAACCCGAACAAACAAACAAACAAACAAACAAACAGTCAGACAGACTGCTGTATCGAGAGAGAGGAGATTTTACCGTTTGTCGTTTGTCTTGTGATCGCTTAAGACAAATCCATCGCATCTCTCTCTGCAACACCTTCTCATCCTGTCGACCCTTTGAGACTTGAGAAGATGGGACTAGCTGCTTCTTCTTCAGCTGATGATTGTGAACTTCCTTCCGATAAACACGAAGCAACGATCTATTACTTCTCCGGCAGAGGACTGGCCGATCAAATTCGATGGATGCTAGCTGCCAGCCAAATCTCCTTTACTCAGAAGATCATTTCTCAACGAAGTCAATTGCTGCGAATGTCAACTCGTCAGTTACCGTTTGGTCAGCTTCCCTTGCTACAGATCGACGGCATCGAGATCGTGCAGTCGCAGTCGGCGATCCGATACCTCGCGAAAAGGGCTGGACTCCAAGGAAAGAACGATGAGGAAGTGCTAAAATGTGATATGATTGTTGAGGCTGTGCGAGATTTGCTAGGACTGGTGACAGATGCGCCGATCGCGAGAGTGAAGGCGCGGCGCCTTAAACAGCAAAAGGAGAAGGAAACTCTCCCCATTGCTCCTTCAACGACCTCATCCTCAACTATTACTTCTCCCTCCAATATTTCACCTACTGCTGTTGTTGTAAATCCTGAAAATAGTTCACCGTCCAACACTGTCACTGCCTCTGCCTCCCCTGCCTCTAGCACTCACCTCCCAACCGCTGCTCCGACTACTACACCTGCACCCTCCTCCGCCCCTTCGCTCAATGATGCATGGGGAGAGCATCTCAATCTGATGAAGGACAAGTGGGAGTTCTATGGCTCTCGTTTTGAGGCGATCATCAGAGCGAATCAGCGCTCCCTTAACTCCTCATCTGCCACCTCCTCCACAGCTGCTGACTCCTCCAACGCCTCTTCCTCTTCTAGCGCCCCCAAAGGAGCTGTGCCTGGTGTTGTGTACGATCCCAACGCCCAATATTTCCTGGTCGGAAACAGTCTGACATATGCCGACATATTGGTCGCGCATATCACCACGTGGTTCGTTGAGGAGTGTGGTCATGAGATCGTCAGCAAGATGCCTTTCCTCGTGCACCTGCAGAACCAAGTCATCTCCTTGCCTGGTATTAAGCAATTCATTAAATCTGTGCACTATTTCCCGCTAGGCGACGAGGCCTACGTCGAACAGGTAACACTTCCAACTGACGTCACAGCGATTTGTATAATCTAACCTAATCGCCTCTTGTCACAGGTATCAAAGGTGTTGGGCAGGAACCTTCTGAAGTGAACGACGGAGGGAGTGTATGGAATATGAAGTGAGTCGATCGTTCGTTAGATCCCATTGCATCCATAAGAATAAGCATACGCAGATATTGCAATATTACAATAGCCTATATTAACTTTACACGAATCACCCGTGATGAACAGCATCCCAATCATCTCACATCATAGCACACTGAAGGTCGTCGTTCTTAATCTAGTCTATGTGTTGGTTGTCGGTCGCTCGCGTCAGCGTCCATTGTTTCTTCCTCCTCGTCGCACCTCCCTTCATCGAGGAGATGTCGACCTCGTCTGCGCCTCTCCTGTTACTGCTATTCGAAGAGGAGGAAGAGGCTGACGTGGACTCAGAAGAGAGTTTGAGGAGGAAGATGGCGACTGCAATGACGAAGGCAACGAGGAAGGGAATGATGAGAGGGAAGAAGGATGGCGTGACCTGCAGACGATATCCGAGAATCGCCACGTCAGTGATGATAATGACATCATTGAAGCCGTCATCGTCGAAGTCGACTATGAGAGGTTTGTGGACTATCGCGTTGGGCGACGTGGCCTCAGCAAGGAGCTTTCCTCGCTCTCGGGGGTGTTTGAGGGAGTGCAGTCTGATGCGCTTCTGATGGCAGTAGAGAAGGAGGTGCTCCGACGTCGACTGGGCTTCGCGGAGAGCTGACATCTGCAGCAGAAAAGGTCTTGGGAGGGAGGTGGCGTCACTCGAGGAGAGCTTCTCTACATAGTCGCTCTCTCGCTGCGGTGACGTAGTGTCGCTCTGCTGCCAGAGGAGGCGGCCGTGGCGATTGTACGCATTGATGACGCCGAGATTGTTCGCCACTACCAACACCTCTTTGCGCTGACTCTCCACCTCCGAGGAGGAGGAGCTTCCTCCTTCTTCTTCCCCATACAATGCAGAGAGAGCGAGGATGTGTTGGTCGTGCTGATCTGTCTCGCCGCTATTTGAGCTCTTCGCTTCGCCGTAACTCAGAAGATTTCCTCTAACGAGCAGGGGCACTGACACAATCCTCGCACTGCCTCCAGCCGTTTGAGAGGTAGAGGTAGAGGTAGAGGCGGAGGACTTCTTCTTCTTCTGGTGACGGTGACGACTGCCAGCACCGCCGGTAGAATGATACCGGCGATAGGCATTGTCACTGGAGCAGAGCTGAGAGTCGTTGAACAGCCAGGAATGCGGCGGCAGACCGGACAAGACGGCGAAGGAACACATGTCCCTGCTCCTCTCAGCTTCCCCTGCACCACCTCCTTCCTCTCCCTCTGCCTCTGCCTCCACTGCCTTACTCTCCTTCGAGGGTGGGATCCTCTCTATCGCGAGGGTGAGTCTGCCCTCCGCCGTGTCTCGGGTGATGTGGAAGTCGGAGGTGTCGAAGTAGAGCGAGTCGATGTTTCCGTCATGGTTGACGTCAGCGTAGAAGACATCTCGCTGCAGTGGGAGGAAGGCGAGTAGTTCACCCGTCTGCAAGCCAATCACTCGAATGCCGTCAGAGCCATGGAACACCGCTACGTTGAGGTGGTGCGATGATGGATGTGACTTCAAGGGAGGAGAAGAGGAGGCAGAGGAGGTGTTTGTCAGAAGTGGCATCAGGTCGATCTTGAGGATGCCTTTTCCCTTTCCCTTTCCTGACGTCACCGCTGCTCCACCTCTTGCTGACGTCTTTCTCATGGTGGGCATGGTGGCAGGATTGGGCAAGCCTCTCGATCTTGACGTGGTCACAGGCGGCTTCTTGCCCTCCGCCACTGCACTGACGCCAGCTCTCTTGGCGTAATTTCTTCTTCCTGTCACAGAGGAGGAGGAGGTTACGTCATGTCTGAGCAGGACTTTGCCCTTGCCGAAGAATGCCAGGAGCAGCTTGTCGTCTCGCCCGTCTCGCCAGTGATGTGGCAGCTGACGCATGAAAGAACTGCGAAACTTCGTCCAGCTGGTGCTGTCGTCACTTCCACCTCCCATGAGAATCCTCTGCACTCTCTCATAGTACGGGTGGTTGCCGAAGCGAAGATGCGTCATCTTCTTGTCTATAGGCTTCTGCTCGCCCTGGGCTTGGGCTTGACCTGTCGAGTGACTCCACAGCTGTCTGCCAGATTGCGTGTCGAAGGCTTTGAGGAGGAAGCGCGATGCACATTGCTCCAGCTCACTGTGAAGAGAGACGAGAAGCATGGTGACGTCATCATCGTCCTCGTCGCTTCGAGGAACTAAACGGGCGCTGACGTGGACTTCACAGTCACTTAGAGCAGCAGTTTCCTCTGCTGAGAGCAGGGGCACCTCCCACAACGTCATCAGCGAGGCGTCGAGTAACTGCAAGCCCATTCCCAAGCCCTTCTCCTTGTCCCTGCCCACCACAGCCAGGAAGTGATCGAGGGAGTGCTCGGAGGCAGAGACAGTGCGACGATAGCAGCAGCCTCCAGTGAGAGCCAAGACTTCATTCTAGTAGTATGACACAGAGAGAGAGGGGGCAGGTGATGGTAGTGGGTGTATGGAGTGACGTCTCTCACCGTCATATGCTTCCTCAGAAACTCCTCCGCGTGCACTACGTGCGAGTGAGATGCACCACCATCTATTCCGATGCGAGAGACCTAGTATCCAGTCAGCTATTCGATTAAAGGAGAGAATTCACGGACTCACTCTCAAGACATTGTCAACGCCCACAGAGATCAGATCCTTCACATTGTCCTTATCAATGTCCATAACTATTGGTGGAATGAGCTGGGAGGGCTTTTCTCGGCTATCGGTGGTATCGAAGGTTTCAACGAACCAAATAGGCTCCAGCGAATACTCGTGAGAAAGAGGTTGATAATAGCAGTGAAAGATCGCAGCGACAAGGAAACCCACGACTAAGACATCTCGAAACCGAAACGGAGTCGACATTGACGAAGTCAGAGTCGAGCTCATGTGTTTCTAGTCCTTGCAGAGCAAACAAAGACGAAACAACGAAACAATTAAATTAAACAAACGAAAGCAAGAAATCGGTATGTTGTTGATATGTCGGTAGATCCTTCGGTAAAGCTGACCGGTAAGTTTCGCGGTAGATAGACAATGGGAGGTAATAATAACATAATAACATTAATAATATTTCAAAAGAATACTGCTTGATCTATGTGATAAGCCTAATCACCTCATGTTTCAGATTTTCAGTGGACTTTTTTCTTACAGTACAGCGAGAAGTCATTATTAATTTTTTCTATTACAATTTAATTTAACGAATCCTATCACCCTTCTCTATGTATCCTGACAGATCTTATCTAAATTTAAGATATGTCAGAGAATGATGTGGAGCGTTCACTCCCCCTCTCCCTCTAATATCAATCGCAGCGCCTAGGACCGACGATGTATAGTAAAGCAAAACAATGAAAGACATCACACAACGCAGCCATCGCCCTATAAGAGAATATAGACAAGTAGCGACGATGACGACGACGATAACAACGATGGCACAGACAAACTGACTATGTTTATATATGTTTTATATATGATACTATCAGAGCAACTCATTCTCAGCAGCACATGAAACATCACGTGAAGCAACAACGACAACTAACAAAGAAAAAAAAACTCTTACGACCTATCTCATATAATATCTCTATCACACAAACACACTGAATTCATACTACCACTACCTTCCTCCTCTCTCAATCTCACTCTCTCGTCTCACTAGTCTCACTCCCATGCTATGCTGTTACCTACATTATTAGAGAAAAGAGAAGAAGATCTATAACTGTAACATAATATATGGAATATCTACTACCTATAGCTACTATTATTACTACTATGGCTACTACTACTGTTATCTACTATTACCTTATCCTAAGCTATACTATCATATATATTTATATATCATATTCTTCTACAAAATTTAAGTGTTCTGTTAATTGCAAGGACTTGAGTCTCGAAATAATAATAATATCATCATATTCTTATGATCTCTCTTCTCTCTCCCCACTGCCAACCCTCGGCTTCAGAAGGCCTCAGACGGCTTAAAACGGCCCAACAGTCATTCCTCAAGAGAGTGCATGACGCGGTGATGACGATGACAAATAACGATCCTAACCCTAATTCTAACCCTAACCAAAACTAACCCTAATATCTACAACCCTAGCTCCGCCTAACAACTCCCAACAACCTCCATCCACTCATCTACGACCTTTTCAGTCTCTACACGCGGTACAGCTGTCGGAAGTAGTCTATGGAGTAGGAGTTGCTGAAGGTTTTAAGGACCTTGTTCCACAGGCCGTTGTCTTGCTGACTCAAGTGGTGGAAGATGGCGGACAGTCCGTCGATGATGTCAGGCGGAGGGAGATATTCCCAAGACACAGCGGCGATGAGCAGGGAGTAAATGTTGGTCTTATTGCCAATAATGACGTCAGGGTTGTGATGAAGTACAGCGAGGAGGCCATAGAAGGCCTGGCACTTCTCCATTGGCGGGCAGGGCGAAGGCAGCACTGAGCACCAGGCAGCGAAGAACTCGTCGGCAAGTTCGGCCACCTCGATGGGGCACTTGATAGCAAGGCGACCGACGGTGACAGCGATGTTGACTTTGAGGTGGTCGGCCAAGTCAGAAGTCTGCAGAGCGAAGACCAGACCGTTCATCATGTCGTCGAGGAGAGGAAGGAGGTGTTGGGGAGGGAGGTGTATCGAGAGTTCGCCGATCGTCCAGGCAGCGTTGTTACACACCAGAGGATAGTTGGAATCCAAGTTATTCGTTGCCAACGTTAGCAACTCCTGCACTGCTGATACTTGTTGATTAACTGGCTGGTGCAGGTGAGGCGAGGGGGTGGCTTGAGGAATGCCAGGAGCGTTGGCAAGGACAGGGAAGGAGTGCTTGCAGAGTTCTCCTGCAAGAGAGAAGGACGATTGACGTAGTTCAGGGAGGTCAGAGTCTCTTAGCCCGAGGAACATCACTTCTAACAACAAGTCTATCGAGTAGAGCGAAGAGGCCACGTCAGAGGCTGTGGGAGTGATGAGGTGTATGAAGTGCATGTGAATGCCCTCGCTGATGGCGGAGATGACATCCATCGCACAAACTGCGAAATCTTTGTTCACACCATCGTCATGGCGGCCGTTAGAGGTGGAAGAGAGCGCTGACGTCAGAGCGACGGAGTGAGCTGCGACTGACGGATTGTGAGGAGAACTGGGAGTGCCAGTGGAGTACACAGAAGAGAAGACAGCGGCGAGAATGCGCAGACATCGCTGGTAGATAGGGCCTAGGAAGTCCTTGGCCTCAAGACCGATGACCGCCAACACTGATGTGAGACACTCAAGGATGGGGAAGAGACGAGTATCGAAGTCATCCAGCGAGAAGAACTTGTGCACTAATTTGGGAAAGTAGAGGGCGGTAAAGGATGAGATGGCGGCACCGAGAGTGTCTGCGATCGCTCCAATCAAGTCAATGAGTATGAGACCTGCCTTCACTCCGTACACGTCAAAGGCACGATTAATAGCCGTTAATAACGTCTGCAAGGCAGGAATGAGGATGTTCTGCTCTGCTTGTTGTGCCGCAGCGTCGAGAGTAGGAGATATTGGGATGAGGAAGGAGTTTTCAATAAGCAAACAGAGCGCTGAGCAAGCCGCCACCTGCACCTTAGGCTTGCGATCAAACATCGTATTCACTAGTTCTTGTAGTGAGGTGTTATAGAACTGTTGGCCGGCTTCTGCTGAGAAGGTGTTGCTCACAGTGCGGTCTCCGAAGAGCTTGCTGTATCTAGACAGCACCCAGCAGGCGATGGAGCGCATTTCAGGCAAATCGTTCTTCAAGTTTGCGATAATGAAGGGGAAGAGTTGGGGAATGTACATCGCCATGTCTTCAAGACAGCCTGAAGACAAGGCTCCGAGAGCCAACATCCCCGACTCCTTCACCAACACATTCGCGTCTTCGAAGCAAGACTGAACCTTAGGCAAGGCCGCGCCTAGGATCTCTCTCGGAGGGAAAGACATAGCAATCACGTCCAATGTGAGAGCTGCTTGCTTACGCAAGGTCCACTTCGCCGACAACTCGTTGTTCTCCTTCATCTCGTTGCCATTGCCCGAAGAGGTGGTGCGAGTGCGGTGGAAGAGAGGCTGAATGTTTAACGCCTTCTCTCCAGATTCTTCTTCTTCCTCCTCAATGCGCTCGCTCTCCATCTGGTCGGGGGTGAGGTAAAGGCGAGTTATAAGGTGTTCGATGAGTCTTTTGAGGTAAGGAAGGATCGCTCTCTTCGTGTCAGGCGACTGCAGCAAAGCGTTCCAGAACTCGCACGATTCCATCGCCACCTCTTCTTGGCTGTCCATTAGTGAAGTGAGCATGAACTCGCAGATGTTACTGAAGTACGCTTCGAGCACGGAGATCTGCAGACATGCGATGATGGTGATCGATTGACACACGCACTTCCTCAGAGGCGCATGACTGTCGCTTGACAGCCGAGCTAGAGTTTCGATGAACTGTGGCATGTTTAGGAAGATGGGACTGGAAGCATTGGCGGCAGACGAGTTAAGCGCCTCCTTGTTCTTCGCGGAGTTGCTGCTGACACTGTTCGTGTCTACATTGCTGTCATAAGACGTGTTTCGAGACCGCAACCCACCAACTTGGATGGAATTTGGTCCCTCGAGCAGATACAAGAGACAATTATACGATTCAAGGACTCTGACGCGAACAGCGCTGTCGTTGATGCAAGTGAGCAAATTGAGGAATTTCGGAATCATGACATCTAGGGGTCGGACTTTGCCCTCCATCGACAGCTTGACCGACGAATCCTCGCAGATGCGATGGATGGCATGTAAGCATCCGTCGAAGGAGGCGGGACGCTGAGTGTAATTCTCCGTTGAGAGGTGGTCGAGGATGTGTGGCAGCAGGTCAATCCAGAAGTCCAGCATGAAGGACTCCGAGATCTTGCCCAAGAGGATAGCCGCAGTCTTGCGTAAGTCACTGATGGGGTCGTGCAGGATGTGCAGGAGCTCGGTCTTGACGAGGTGTTGGAGATCAGCGGGAAACTGCATGAAATAAGGAAATACATAATTCTTGATGATGAGACCAGCTAACTGTCGAATATCCGGCGTAATAGCGAAGGAGGCATCATAACCTCCCCCTGATGAGAAGATGTGGAGGATATGCACGACAAAGGAGGGCTGGAAGACGTTCGTCTCGAGAGAGTGAAGGGCTGAGGTGTGGTCGGGTCTCGTGGGATCTCTTAGAGCCTGCAAAAGGTGGATAGCAGTCTGAAGATCGCCCACATTAACGAGGGAATGAGTACTCATGGGTCTGTAACAGACAAATTCGAAATATCCTAGGAAGGGAAGTGAGGTGAGAAAGAGTGTCGAATTTCAAGATTGTTCGTACTTGAGATTTCTTTTTCTCTTCTATGGGCGTTATAATCGATGTAGGACAAGTTTTAAAAGGCGTGTCGAGCGCTTTGAGTGACTTGTCGATAGATAGCTTTGTCGGATAGATTGTTGATCTCTCTTATCTCGCTGAGAAGGAATTTTATTTTGACCGCGTGACATGAGACAGAGCAGAAGACACGACCCAGATACCCAGAAACACAGATCACTGACACTCTAAACCACAGAAACACAAATGCAAAAACAAAAACCCAAATACCCAAATACTCAAATACCCAAACACCCAAACCATGTCGACAAGCCACCGATCTACCGATCTACCGATCTACCGAACGAAAGACTGCAAACTTCTTACTTTCTTCTCCTACTCTGATCTGATCCCTGCTTTCTCTCACAACAGAATTCAACAAGAACATGCAGATCTTCCAATCTCTATTCCTCTTTTTTATTTGCATGAAAGCAACTGCTTTGGCTTTTCTGGCACCAACTCCATTCAGACTAACTTTGCAACGATTAGGGAGATCCCCTCAAAAGTTACAATTGCAAACTGCTGATACTACAGTCAACCTGCTCAACTCTCTCAAAGTTATGAGTCCAATTCAAAGCAATGAAGAGGATGGTGAAGGTGAAGGTGAAGATGAGGAAGATGATGAAGATGAAGAGGGGAATGGAAGTGTTCAAGAGGTGCCAATCGTGAGTTCTACCAGCAATGCGGGAGTCGAATTAGTGAAAGGAGTATTGTTTCCTAGTGCGTTAAATGGATCTGATGTAAGGGTTGGAATTATTATGACTCGTTGGAACCCTGAGATTATTCAAGGTCTCTACAAGGTAAGCACCATGGTTTTATTTTTATTTTTCTATCTCACGCTCATATAGGGGGTGAATGAGTCATTAACTGCATGTGGAGTTCGA
>VKHI01000547.1:0-12793 GCA_015145745.1 Poterioochromonas sp. DS
AGTCAAATTATGTGGTGATAGGAGAGTGTGGTAATTTGGTGGATGTGAGTATGTTAGGGAAGGTGAAGCACTTGGAGGCCACCTGAAAACCAGTGTTACTGATGTCAGCCTGGATTAAAATAACGAAAGGGTACACGCTTTTGTTAGATATGTGGACCTTTCATCCCTCTAAATAACCATCCCGCCATAGATATTGTTTATTAAATATTTGTCTTTCCTCTACAACTTCGTCGTGAAGAAGACTTTAGCTTAATACGCGATTAATTCCCTTTAAATTATTTCTCTTTCAGCTTTTGTTCTGTCTATTCCAAACATTTATCTAAGCTGAGGGCCAAAGTTTATAACGATCCGTGGATAAATTATTTGTTTTGTTTTAGGCATTTAGACAAATTATAATGTGAGCTTTTCGTATACCAACAATCTTCGACAATGAAAGAGACTGAATTTGATTATTTGCTTTCGAGAATGAAATTTGATAGAATTAAAATCGGAGGATTAAAAGCTTTCGAGGGGCTTAAAAATGAACTTCGGTCACTGACAAGTGTAAGTTTACATTTTGGAAAATTACGCTCCTAATAAGCATAGATTTACATTTCAGAAAATCTCTTTTGATCGACTGATTATAGAATATCGCGATATTCTGAGCTTGCTTGGATTAGAAGATCAGAATAATTCGAGACATGGAGCATGGTCTGCCTTCCATGATGAGAATTATTTTTGACACATGTGTTATAAATCACTGTCTATTGCCTTCCAGGCTGTCGCCTCTCGGCTTGACCTTCCCTTGTCGAGAAAGAAGTTTCTTTTTGAATCTACTGTATCGCGAGTCTAAAATCACGATTGCATGATTTCTTCATGGCGGTAAATACGCAAGTGCACAAAAAGCACGATAATTTGAAGTGTGTGAGAGAAAATCATGAATGTGTTACATAAAGTAGATATAAATCACTTGAAATTACTCTTCCCTTTTCTAGAATATCGTGATATTCTGAGCTTGCTTTGTTCTTCTCATATCATCTATGATTCGTTGATCTTTGAAACACGTCAAATCACCGTTTCCTGTAAAGGTTTACTGAAGTTGTTGCAAGATCCAAGCTTTATCTTGAGAAAGATTGAGGATGCGTCGAAGCAATTATCTATAGTCTTTGATGATGAAAGAGACGAAGACGAAGACGAAGACGAAGATAATGAGAATCTTGAATTAAGTGGAGGAAAAGAGGCTCTACTGCAATCAGTCAAGCCTTCCTTCCCTTATTTCTTAATAACTTCTGAAGTGAACTTTCCGTCGTTGCAGAAGCTTACGTGTGTTCCGATATTCTTCATATATTTGTGTGAAGTGTATCCGGGCTTTACAGTTCGCAAGCTTGAAATTTTGGAAGATTTGAATGAGAGTCTAGCTTCTTTCCTCTCTCCTCATGTAGGACGTGTTTTGGAGGATTTGGATCTTCGTTCATGGCCAAGCGAGGTATCATTTCCACGGCTGTCTCCCACTCTACAGACTTTATCTGTGCGGAGGTCGACATTAAGCTCTCTCCCACCTCTTCCTAACCTCAAATGTCTTCGCCTGGAAGAATGTGTAAATAAAGACTTAGACCTTAGATCGTATAATTTAGAAGCACTGGAATTATTCTATCCCAGTGAAGTTGATTTCGTTTTGATGAATGGATGTAAGAGGTTGGTTGTTCATTCTCCCGAAGAACTGAAGAATATAACAAAAGCAACCCAATTCGAACAGATTGAATTTCGAGATATCGATACTAAAGATTTGCCGCTAGAAACCCTTCAGAGTGTAAGAGACTTGAAGCTTGCCTATTCTGAACCTGAAAATCCAGTTTCCATCAATCTGTCATCATTTACTAATCTGGAACGATTCGAGTTAAATGGTTGCGGCTCAGAGGAGGCAGATGCGCTTGTAACTTTACATGTGGATGAAATAGCTCCAAGTAGTCTGAAGATTGTAAAGTTTTATGGTTTCGCGAATACTGTGAATCTGTTTTGGTTCAGTAATGTTCGTGAGATTAGTCTGGAGAATTGTAATCAAGTGATAAGTTTATTGGGACTAGAGAAAGTTCCTCGAGTTATTCTCCGTCAGCTGTCTTTGGAGAGTTTAGAAGGACTAGGTGGGAATGTCTATGTGGAAGTATCAAATTGTGAGTCGTTAGAGGATTTTAGTGCATTGAAGTATGTGAAAGAAGTAAAGATCGAAGAATGTGTTGGCTTTCTCGATACAGCAGATGTAGGATATGTAGAGAAGCTAAGTATTATTGGATGTGACCGTTTGGAAGATTTATCAGATCTAATGGAAGTGAAAGAGTTGTATTTAGATCATTGTGATAATGTTATTTATGTTTATAGTAATAATTCTTTAGACCAAATTCCAAAGGTAAGAATTAGCAATTGCAGGAAGTTAAAGCGTTCAAATCTGATATCTCTCGATGACTACGATTTCGGGGTACGAGATCTTGGTGGTAAAGACGGGCTGTCCAGTTTACCTGACAGCCTTCATTTAGAGATTCTGAAATACTTGCCAGATAGTCAAATCAGAAGTATGATATCATGCAATTCTCATTTCTATCAAAGATACAGTAAAACCTCCTTCGAAACCGAGGATACTCCATACAGGATTGAGGATGAGGTGATTAGGAGAAGAACTCTTCAGATTCCTCAGACTGCGAAGGCAATATGCTTTGATTCTTGCACATTTATGTGTTCTCCTCAGTTTCCGAAAGAATTAAAGCAGCTTCTATTTGATAATTGTCATGGAATGAAGAACATTACAGACTTCGGTGAAGCAGAAGAAGTGAATATTGGACTTGCTGATTCAGATGATGAGGATGATACTATTAATCTTGTTCCTTTGAATGTTATCAAACGATTGACATTAGATTCGTACGATACAGTTGAAGATTATTCTCCATTACAAGACAATGAAGAGATTACTGTCATGCACTGCTTAGGTTCCAATGATGCAAGATTTAAAGCGAGTAAAGCTTTCTCTAATACAAAGAAGATTAAGCTTTTCTTTGAGTTTCCTATGGATATCGAGATAGACCTAGCCTTCTATCAGAAGCTTGAAGTATTTGATCTCTCAGGTGGTAACTTTCAATACAACGGTTCATGTCCTCCAACATTAAGGAAATTATATTTATAACGTTTAAGGAAACTCACTTTACCTAAAGATTTAGATCATTTAAATCTCTTACGTATTGCTGCGTGCAGGGGATTTACTTCACTAAAAGGACTGGGATCTATTCCTAATATTAGATTGAGCACTTTGCCTGATCTGAAGTCATTGGAGGGATTGGGACCTGGCAATGAGTTTGTGCAGCTTCTTTATCTCGATGAAGTAGAGGATTTCTCAGCAGTGAGTGGTAGTAGGAAAGTGGTGATTTGGGGTTGTCCGAAGTTTAAGGATGCTTCAGCGTTTGCAGAGTCAAATTATGTGGTGATAGGAGAGTGTGGTAATTTGGTGGATGTGAGTATGTTAGGGAAGGTGAAGCACTTGGAGGCCACCTGAAAACCAGTGTTACTGATGTCAGCCTGGATTAAAATAACGAAAGGGTACACGCTTTTGTTAGATATGTGGACCTTTCATCCCTCTAAATAACCATCCCGCCATAGATATTGTTTATTAAATATTTGTCTTTCCTCTACAACTTCGTCGTGAAGAAGACTTTAGCTTAATACGCGA
Source organism: Poterioochromonas sp. DS (assembly GCA_015145745.1). Lineage (NCBI taxonomy): Eukaryota > Synurophyceae > Ochromonadales > Ochromonadaceae > Poterioochromonas > Poterioochromonas sp. DS. The sequence continues at coordinate 3,692 of VKHI01000547.1, forward strand.
TTAATTCCCTTTAAATTATTTCTCTTTCAGCTTTTGTTCTGTCTATTCCAAACATTTATCTAAGCTGAGGGCCAAAGTTTATAACGATCCGTGGATAAATTATTTGTTTTGTTTTAGGCATTTAGACAAATTATAATGTGAGCTTTTCGTATACCAACAATCTTCGACAATGAAAGAGACTGAATTTGATTATTTGCTTTCGAGAATGAAATTTGATAGAATTAAAATCGGAGGATTAAAAGCTTTCGAGGGGCTTAAAAATGAACTTCGGTCACTGACAAGTGTAAGTTTACATTTTGGAAAATTACGCTCCTAATAAGCATAGATTTACATTTCAGAAAATCTCTTTTGATCGACTGATTATAGAATATCGCGATATTCTGAGCTTGCTTGGATTAGAAGATCAGAATAATTCGAGACATGGAGCATGGTCTGCCTTCCATGATGAGAATTATTTTTGACACATGTGTTATAAATCACTGTCTATTGCCTTCCAGGCTGTCGCCTCTCGGCTTGACCTTCCCTTGTCGAGAAAGAAGTTTCTTTTTGAATCTACTGTATCGCGAGTCTAAAATCACGATTGCATGATTTCTTCATGGCGGTAAATACGCAAGTGCACAAAAAGCACGATAATTTGAAGTGTGTGAGAGAAAATCATGAATGTGTTACATAAAGTAGATATAAATCACTTGAAATTACTCTTCCCTTTTCTAGAATATCGTGATATTCTGAGCTTGCTTTGTTCTTCTCATATCATCTATGATTCGTTGATCTTTGAAACACGTCAAATCACCGTTTCCTGTAAAGGTTTACTGAAGTTGTTGCAAGATCCAAGCTTTATCTTGAGAAAGATTGAGGATGCGTCGAAGCAATTATCTATAGTCTTTGATGATGAAAGAGACGAAGACGAAGACGAAGACGAAGATAATGAGAATCTTGAATTAAGTGGAGGAAAAGAGGCTCTACTGCAATCAGTCAAGCCTTCCTTCCCTTATTTCTTAATAACTTCTGAAGTGAACTTTCCGTCGTTGCAGAAGCTTACGTGTGTTCCGATATTCTTCATATATTTGTGTGAAGTGTATCCGGGCTTTACAGTTCGCAAGCTTGAAATTTTGGAAGATTTGAATGAGAGTCTAGCTTCTTTCCTCTCTCCTCATGTAGGACGTGTTTTGGAGGATTTGGATCTTCGTTCATGGCCAAGCGAGGTATCATTTCCACGGCTGTCTCCCACTCTACAGACTTTATCTGTGCGGAGGTCGACATTAAGCTCTCTCCCACCTCTTCCTAACCTCAAATGTCTTCGCCTGGAAGAATGTGTAAATAAAGACTTAGACCTTAGATCGTATAATTTAGAAGCACTGGAATTATTCTATCCCAGTGAAGTTGATTTCGTTTTGATGAATGGATGTAAGAGGTTGGTTGTTCATTCTCCCGAAGAACTGAAGAATATAACAAAAGCAACCCAATTCGAACAGATTGAATTTCGAGATATCGATACTAAAGATTTGCCGCTAGAAACCCTTCAGAGTGTAAGAGACTTGAAGCTTGCCTATTCTGAACCTGAAAATCCAGTTTCCATCAATCTGTCATCATTTACTAATCTGGAACGATTTGAGTTAAATGGTTGCGGCTCAGAAGATGAAGATGCGGTTGTAACTTTACATGTGGATGAAATAGTTCCAAGTAGTCTGAGGATTGTAAAGTTTTATGATTTCGCGAATACTGTGAATCTGTCTTGGTTTAGTCATGTTCGTGAGATTAGTCTGGAATATTGTGTGCAAGTAACAAGTTTATTGGGATTAGAGAAAGTTCCTCGAGTTATTCTCCGTCAGCTGTCTTTGGAGAGTTTAGAAGGGTTAGGTGGGAATGTCTATGTGGAGATATCAAATTGTGAGTCGTTAGAGGATTTTAGTGCATTGAAGTATGTGAAAGAAGTAAAGATTGAATACTGTATCGGATTTCGGAATGCATCAGATGTGGCATTAGTCGAGAAGTTAAGTATTATTGGATGTGACCGTTTGGAAGATTTATCAGATCTAATGGATGTAAAGGAGTTGTATTTAGATCATTGTGATAATATTGTTCCTTGTGCATCATTAGACAAGATTCCTCAAGTAAGCATTCATCATTGCAAGAAGTTACGGCCTTCAAATATGATCTCTCTCGATGACTATGATTTCAGAGTTCGAAATCTCGGAATTAAAGATGGATTGTCCAGTTTACCTGATAGTCTTCATCTAGAGATTCTGAAATACTTGCCAGATAGTCAAATCAGAAGTATGATATCATGCAATACTCATTTCTATCAAAGATACAGTAAAACCTCCTTCGAAACCGAGGATACTCCATACAGGATTGAGGACGAAAAGATTAGGACCAAATATCTTCAAATTCCCTCTTCTGTGAAGGCAATATGCTTTGAATCTTGCACATTTACTTGTACCCCCAGCTTTCCGAAGGGACTAAAGCAGCTAGTGTTTGATAATTGTCATGGAATGAAGAAGATCAGAGATTTCGCAGAAGTAGAAGAAGTGATTATTGAACCTGTTGATTCGGATGTCGATGAATCTGATGACTCTGAGGGTGATGATTTCGGCAGTAACAATGATGACGATGTTCCTGTCAATCTTGTTTCTTTGAATCGTATCAAGCGATTGACCTTGGATTCACAAGAGAAGATTGAAGATTATTCTCCATTACAAGACAATGAAGAGATTACTGTCATGCACTACTTAGGTTCCAATGATGCAAAATTTAAAGCTAGTAAAGCTTTCTCTAATACAAAGAAGATTAAGCTTTACTTTGAGTTTCCTATGGATATCGAGATAGACCTAGCCTTCTATCAGAAGCTTGAAGTATTTGATCTCTCAGGTAGTAACTTTCAATACAACGGTTCATATCCTCCAACATTAAGGAAATTATATTTATCACGTTTAAGGAAACTCACTTTACCTAAAGGATTGAATCATCTTCATCTCTTACATATTGCAGCGTGCAGGAGATTTACTTCAGTACAAGGATTGGGATCTATTCCTAATATTAGATTGAGCACTTTGCCTGATCTGAAGTCATTGGAGGGATTGGGACCTGGCAATGAGTTTGTGCAGCTTCTTTATCTCGATGAAGTAGAGGATTTCTCAGCAGTGAGTGGTAGTAGGAAAGTGGTGATTTGGGGTTGTCCGAAGTTTAAGGATGCTTCAGCGTTTGCAGAGTCAAATTATGTGGTGATAGGAGAGTGTGGTAATTTGGTGGATGTGAGTATGTTAGGGAAGGTGAAGCACTTGGAGTTGATAGGATGTAAGAATATTTGGTCATTGAAGGGATTAGAAGGAGTGAAGGAGTTGATAGTGTGGGATTGTAGACTGTTAGAAAATCAGAATAATACAAGACATCGAGCATGGACAGTTTCGCCTGAGCCGCTTGACAATTGTAATTACTGATTTAAGCTTGGATTAAGACACACGAAAACCGTTGATGCGTCTTTCCAAGATATGTTGAATCTTTCTTCTAAATAACTATGCCACCATCGATATTGTTATCATTATTCAATATTTGTCGTAGAATACTTAAGTGAAAGATCTAAGCAGTGGAAAAAACCGCCCACAAATGGTTTCTGCACCTTCTAAAGGTTTACAATGAGTAAAGTAGGATATTTCACAATTGAATATCAAGTTTTTAGGAGAAGTAATACAAAGAAAGATATTCTGTTCCAAAAACTCAAATATGGTTTTCAAGTTAAGGAATTAATTGTACATATTATCAAGTTATTATGTCCAAGGATGTTTCACCTTCACTTGCTGTGAGGGTTCATCAGGTGCTAACAATCTTTCTATTCTCTTCACTGTTGCATGATCACCTCTCTTATGGGCTATATTTAACTCTGTCCTTAACTCAGCTTGACGTTTCATATCCTCTTGAATCGATTTATCTTGTTTCATAATGGAATGAATGAGAGCAAATTCTTGTTTCTCTTTTTGTTCTTTCTCCATCTTCCTCCTTCGTTGTTCGGCTTCCTCATCATTGAAATGAAAGCCATCATCGTGGTGTGGATCGTAATCATGAAGGCTTTGCTGTTTAGCACGTTGTTGGCGTTGATATTCCTCAATCTCCCATTTTTCATAGTGATAGTACTTTAGATGAGGCATCGTCGCTGTGTTGTAATCCTCCATGAACCCACGGAAATGCTCCATCATCTAATCAAACAAAGAAAGAATATTAAAATAATCACGAGCTCATTCTTATAATAGAGAATTAGACTTATTACCTCTCGTTTCCCCATATGAAGAGCGTTGGGTATGTGTTTCACCTCTGTCATGTATGCTTCAAACTCCCTAAAGAAAACCATGTCAGAAATATGACAGAAACAAGAGAATGAAAGGAACTGAAATTTACCTCTGCTTTTGAAAGAAATGTTCTTCACGTATAATTCCATATTTCCCATATTCATTCTGATCAACTGATGTGTGGTTCGCATATTCCGGATCATCTTGATGTTTCGAAGAAGATTTCTTATGATGTTTCTTCTTCTTATGCTTATGTTTCTTCTCCTTCTTGTGATGCTTTTTATGATGAGAAGACTTAGTCTTTTTATGTTTCTTGTGTTTTTTGTCTTTCTTCTTCTTTCTGTCAACAGATGATTCGTCAGAGTCAGAAGAATCAGAGGACGATGATGAAGAGGATGACGATGATGAATCATCATCGTCAGATGCTTTCGCATCATCTGTTTTCCTTTTCTTTCGTTTATGTTTCTCTTTCTCTTCATCCTCTCCAGTTTTTGCATGAACTTCTTCCTCATCATCAGATGAGTCATCTACAGTTTTCCATTGCCTTTCACGTTTTTCCACAAGTTTTTGATTTCTTTCTTTTTCATGTTCTTCACGATTATGATGGAAATGGTGTGATGGATGAAAAGCTTCGACTGTTTTTGAATCTCCTTCTCCTTCCATGTCGCAATGCAATATCCCGTATAACACTCGCGATATTACAGGAACCTAATAAAGTGCCACGCCAATTTTGGCGAAGATGACTTGAAATGTCCTGTTGATTTACTGTCATTTCCATGGACAATATTCCAGAAGACTTACGTCAAAGACTCATTCACGGTGGTTATGATCGTATAGGAAGACTTCCTAACGAAAAGAATGATGCTCGCTGGAATGATGTGAGAACTGATTGCGGGTTCTCTCGTCCTGCTCCATCTCCATCAGGTATTTCTTTCATCATTATTTGATTAAAATTATTGATTCTCATCGGTTGTCTTTGTTTCTTCTTTCTTAGGATTGGTTTTACAAGAAGAAACCATTAAAGCTCTTGGTGATTTGATTGTTAATGGTGTCATTACTGCGATGAGAGGTAAATCTTTGGTTCCTTTGTTTTATTATTCATGATATGCAATAGCGAAACCTCATCGTCGAGTGACTTTGTCTGGTTCCCAATCTAACGTTGATACTCCTGTCCCTTTACCCAATGGAACAAGCTGATTATATTGAAGCTGTGAGGTACTATGAATTGTTTCAAAAGTCTCTTCGAATGAAGTATTGCGACTTGGCTCGTAACCCTACAACCGGCATGATTTCAGTCATGGGTGGCTCTCATCGAACTGAATTCAAGTTTGCGTTTGAGAAAAATACAATAAAAAATCATTATTGTACTTTTCGAATTGGTAATGACGATGTTAACGTTTATTTAACTAAGGCGAGATCTCCGAGTAGTATTTATGATTGGTTCCAGCAGGGATTAGTCACTCCTCCGAGTCATGGTGAATGTTCAGCGACTAATAAATGAACCTGTTTTCTATGTTATTAAAGGCAAAATTAGAGTTTTAAAATCGTTTTATGCACTTTTGCTGAACGGTATCACATTAACAAACAACGACATTATGAAAGGAATGATGAAGAGATGATTAGATTCATTGACTATATTCTATCTTTAATCATAATCTTATATCTTTCATTTCTCAGAGGTCGAAGATGTATTGTTATTTTCTATGGTAATTGGAGTTGGTGTTGAGAGTTCTTGCTTGGCAATCTCTGCGATCTCGATGGTAGTATCAATAGCCTATATCAGATGTGAGACAAGCTTTCAAGAGTGAAAGTTATCAATATAGTTTACCTTCTCAGATACTATCTTAGCACATAAATGTGGTGCATTCTTCTCTTGATGAGTAATAATCTCATGAACACACATTCCTTTCAACACTTCTTTCGCATTTAACATAGCTGATGTAATCTACAAACATGCTATTAACGCCTTTACAAACATTATAACTAATAGACTCACCTTATCCTGTTCTTTTGCTTCTCCATTTGTTAGTATTGTCACTCCCTCTGTTAGATCTCCTATAACATTCTCTCCATTATTCTCTTCCTTAACTGCACCATCTACTGTTAATAATAACTTTTCTCTTTCTTCAATACTTTCTTTTGACCAATTTTTGGAATAAAAGACTAATCCAAATAACATTGCAGGTAAATACCATAAAGAACAAAAGAATATCTTTCTAGAATTAGCATTCGTACGATCTTGAGAGAAACGATTTGCTAAATATAATAAATAAACATTAATGGCAGTTCCTTCAAGAATAAACATGGATGAAGTGTAACCTGCTGCTGTTGTAAGCATTGGGAATAATGTTAAATATAATGAATATTCTTGGATTAATTTTGCTGTTCGAACTCCTGTAGGATCATTTACTGGAACCATTTGAAATTTACCTCTTGCATAATCTTCACGATTAAACCAGGATAATGCGAAGAAATGAGGAAATTGCCAGAGGAAGAGGAGAGAGCCGATGATATAAGGCTCTACACTAGAAAGATCACCACCAGTCGCTGCAGCCCATCCCATTATCGGAGGAATTGCACCAACGACAGATCCAATCCATGTATTAAACTCTGTGACTCGTTTGGAGTATGTATAAGCTCCGGAGTACAGGAGGATGTTGCTAGCACCGAGGAGTGCCACAGTAGGGTTAGTCATCGCGTAGAGCAAGGAGGTACCTCCAATACCAGCCAGACTCCCAATGGCAGTCGCTTGCAATTTTGTGATCTTTCCAGAGGGGATAGGTCTAGTTTTAGTTCTCTTCATGTTGGAATCAGCATCTACTTCGAATATTTCGTTAAATGTACTTGCAGCAGCAGCGCACATTCCTGTGCCAACACATGCATACATCATGGTAGAAATATCTACAGGTCCTCCTGCATATAAGTATCCTGCACCAGTAGTGACGACAACAAGTGAACTAAGTTTAAATTTGGTTAAATCGCTAATGGCTTTTAATTGTGATTTTAATGGTGAAATCTTCTTACTGCCAGCTTTTAAAGGCTGTGGGCTCGAGGTATCGGTATTTGTTGTGGAAAGGTAGCGAAAAGATGAACTAGATGGTCGTAGCAGGGTAGAGTTGGATTGATTCGCTCTGAAGAGCATTGATAAATTTCTTGTTGGAATCTTCATCATTTTTTCAGGAGAAAACCTTCCTTCTTCTTCAAAATTAGAAAGATACCAATGAAAATAGGGTCAAGGGAGAAATCAGAGGAGATCCAGTGCTGTCACAAATGGTGTTAATGTGCAATGGATGAAACTCCTACTGATTGATTCTGCGGTTCGGTTGAATCAGATCAAACACGGACCGTTCTCGTAACCGTTTTATAAAACGACGAAGACCGTTTAGTAAATACGGTTGTTCATTGTACGATTCTGTTGACCAAAAATAACTCAAAGAACTTACTGATCAAAGAACTGAGAGAATGAGTGTTGTTTATGCTCTTCGAAACGTACGTTTAAATGTTCCTGCTGGTTCTGCAAAACCAGGTCCTGCTTTAGGTCAAGCTTTGGGTCCATTAGGTTTAAATATGGCAGAATTTTGCAAACAATTTAATGACCGAACAAAAAATTATGAAAAAGATGTTCCAATCCCAGTTATTCTTACTGGTAAGCTCTCTGTTACTTTGATTAAAATTCCTTTAAGTTTGATTGTTTTTGTCTTTTCCTCGTTACAAAGCCATGTCCAATCGTAGCTTCACCTTTTACTGTAAAACACCAACCACCTCATACTTACTGTTTAAATGTGCTGGAATCAAAAAAGGATCTGAAACGTGAGTGATTTAAAATTTCCCACTTTTTAAGATTTGTTTTTGATTGCCTTCTCTAGGGCTGTTCATAAGATGGTTGGTAAGGTGCATGTGAAACAGATCTACGAGATAGCAAAAATCAAACAACGCGATGAACATCTTGCAAAGATCCCTTTAGAGACTCTCTGTCGTATTATTGTTGGTAGTTGTAGATCTGCTGGTTTGGAGGTTGTGAAGGATTAGTGGATTGAGTCATGTTTTCATCTATTCTTTGTAATTTTAACAGAACTCAACTATTACTTTTTGATACGCGGAAAATTATTCAAGTGCGAGAAAAAAGGCTTTAATTATTTTATTGGAATTCGTGAAGCAGTGTTCCACGTGAAATGACGACATTTGAAATGGCGTCACTTAAGTTACCTCTAGCTCATCCAGGAGGCCATGACATTTGACGTCCACCGATTACATGAATGTGAAGGTGATACACACTTTGTGCGCCATTAGGGCCATCGTTAATGACGAGACGATACCCATCAGTACCCAATCCTTCTTGGTGAGCCACTTTCTGTGCGACATAGAGTAAGTGACCGAGTAATGGTTTGTGATCTTCACGAGCACTACTTAATCGATTCAGTCCATCTTTGTTCTTTGGAATGACAAGAAAGTGGACAGGTCCTTGAGGGTTGATATCACGGAAAGCAAGGGAAAGATCATCTTCAAAGATAATCTTGGCAGGAATTTCCTTTGAAACAATCTTGTCAAAAAAGGTTGGAGCGTATGGATTAATCGCAGGATCAGTTGATGCTGCAATAGCAGCCTTTTCAACCTCAGAATTACTCATCTTCTGAGAGAACTCTCTTCGATATGTAAGATTTACTGGATTCGCTCCGACAAATCGTGAAAGCAAAAAACGATTCGATGGAGTAAATGCAAAGGTAGAACAACGAAGACTATTCAAAGCAATAAGTCCTCCAACCAATGCAATAGATCTTCCCATGAAGAAGAAGAATCGAAATAATGAAAACATCGCCCC
>VKHI01000548.1:0-20849 GCA_015145745.1 Poterioochromonas sp. DS
GTTCAGAGGGGAGGACGGTGTGCTGTGGCAGAGAGGGAGTTTCGATCTTCTCCACCACAACATCGACCTCATGTAATCTTTCAGTTTGCATAGGAGCAGTGTCAGACGTCGACATTGATTGAGTGTTGATGGTTGATTGTGAGTGGTGTGTTGGTGTGTTGTTGGTGTTAGTATAGTATAGACTATAGACTAATTCCCACTAAGCTTAAAAGTCCTTAACGATGGTAGATTACTTGCAATATTTGGTAATGGATTACTATCGACTATAGAGACTATATGGTTTGAAGGTGGTGAAACGATAAAAACGGTGAGCCTAAGCCTGGTCAATCGCTATCGGTAAGTCGGTAAGTTAGTTGAGAAATTCATTCCACCGAATCTTCGAAAATTCGAAAACTCGCAGATCGCGCGAGTTGTGAAAGATTTCTATAACGAATACAACTAATACAACTAATTCACTGACTACAGTCAATACAACTGAAGAGCAGACAAGACAATGAGCGCTGACAACATCGTACCCTTACTACAAGAGATCCTTAGTCGACTCACTATCCTTGAGGGCAAGGTTGGTGGAGGTGGAGCCGGATCCGGAAATTCTGGGGATGCCGCGGAAGTTCCTCGCAGCGTCGCAGCCTTCGACGACTACCTGAGAAGCTTTGTTGATCCTTTTGTGGCTGCTGCTACGAAATTGGGTGGTGATGCCCAGGCCTCTGCTCATTTTGTGAAGGAGGGATTTGATGAGCTTCGAAACCTCATTCTTCAAGCCACTGCCTGCAAAGAACCATCGAAAGAACAACTGCCAGCGGTTTTAACCAGCATTAGCTCTAAGATCAAGGCAGCCAACTCTAATGTGAAAAGAAACGAATGGGAAAAGCACACAAAGACGTTAGCAGAAGGAATTGGCATGTTGAACTGGTAAGACCGTTGCTGTCGCCGTAACCCTTGAAAGTGTTGATTGCCTCTTTTAAAAGGGTTGTAGTGAAGCCAGCACCTCGAGACTTCATCGAAACTCACATTGGAGCATCTGACTACTGGGCCAATGGTATTCGCAAGGAACATCGCACCACTAACCCAGATCAGATCGCCTTTTGCGACACCTTCAAAAACATTATCATAGAGCTTGGAAAATACGTGAAGGAGTTCCACACTACAGGTCTCAGCTGGAATAAAAATGGAGTGGATGTGTCGGAGTATAAAGGCGCCGCCTCAACCCCCGCTACCGCCACCCCCTCTGCCGCAGCTGCCCCCGCTAAACCTGCTGCCACTGCTACTACTACCGCCTCCACTGCAACTAAACCTGCTGCTCCTACTGGTAACTTATTTGCTGAACTGAACAAAGAAGGAGCGATCACTTCTGGTCTGAAGAAAGTCACTAAAGATATGCAGACTTGGCGTGCCGAGTACAAAGCAGATAGCAGTGCACCTGCTCCTGCCGCTAAAGCCGTCGCTCCAAAAACTGCTCCCTCTGCAGCGAATCAAGTAAAAGGTCCGCCCAAACTGGAATACCAAGACGCAGGTAGCAAATGGGTGGTGGAGAACCAATCAGCCACGCCAGAGCCTCTGACGATCGAGATCAAGGACAAGAAGGAGACCGTCTATATCTATGGTTGTGTTGGAGCTACAATCAGCGTGAAGGGCAAGTGCAAGAGCATTGTTGTGGATTCTTGCAAGCGCACAAATGTCTTCTTCGAGGCCGCTATGGCTTCAGTGGAAATCGTGAACTCGCAGCGCATGAACATCCACTGCCTCAACACTGTATCATCTGTAGCTATTGACAAAACTGACGGCATTGTCGTGCACCTGCCAGCGACATCTCTAACTACAGAGATCGTCGCGTCCAAGTCTTCTGAGATGAATGTGTCTTTCCCAGACCCTAACGGCGAGATCATCGAAAGACCAATTCCTGAGCAATATGTCCATCGTATTCAAGGAACAACAGTCACAGCTAACGTGTCTGACTTGTATTCTCATTAAAATCCAAGTCTTTCCCAGCCAGTGACAGTAACTTACTTCATCTAATTGTTTAATAAGTCTAAACTATCGATTTCGATAAACGACTCCTCTTCGTATTCCTCAACACCGAATGAAGTGTCAGGTGAACCTACCTCTATATGGTGATGCGTGTCTAAATGTGTAGATGTCTATTTACCCAGATGCAACCTAGATGTGCAGATGTCTAGATCTGGGGAAGTGGTCGTTTCATTTCATTTCTTCGAGTGAAAGGATCTCAATCTATAATCAACGACCTGAAATAGACCTACAGCTATATCTAGACATATAAACCAGCCTCCATTACACTCATGAGTTTAGATAGCTTTCAAGAGAAACGTCTTGAGCAGATCTTGAAGTTGGATGCGAATGCTCTGCTAGCAACCATTAGAGACCTCGAGCAAAAACTCTCGAGCTATCAGCGATACGATCGACCACCCCCATGGTTCAACACACTGGAACAGAGATTAGAGCAGATCGAGAAGTGGCAGCAGTCTTTTCCCTCTGTTCCTTCTGTCACTGAAATTCGAGTGAGCGAAGGACTGTCAGCGAAGGAGGGAGATGGCGAAGGTGTTGGCGGTGCTCTGTCAGCGTCCTCCATGCTACAAAATGAGCACGGTCTAGCTTTGTTGGAGCAGAAGATCCTGTCCAAGGTGAAGACGGACCTGGCTTTGAAGATGGAGAACCTCTCCCTGCAGATACAAGACCAGCTGCTCAACACCTCGCTGGAGATGGATCGACTGCAGAAACTACTCATCATTCGCCCCACTACCTCGGAGTTGCAGCAAATTATCCTCAATGTGCAGACGGTGGAGGAGAACGCGTCGAAGCAGATCCAGTCGATCTATCACACGCTGCAGACGAAGATCAAAGACTCGGTGTCCACAGAGATGGTCACGCTACTCGACGAGTTGAAAAGCCACCAGCAGCACTCGAACGACAAGATGGACAGCATCTCGAAGCTCATGTCGTCGTACGCGATGGAGTTGCAGGAGCTGCAGAACAACGAGCAGAAGTCCTTCAGACTCTTCGAGGAGATTGTGTCGTCGCAGCAGAAGGAGAATCAACGCTCGTCAGAGCAGCTGCAGAGCTTAATATCTGACGAAATCCAACAGAAGTTCGCGGCCAGTCAGAGCAGTGTAGAGAAGCTGACGGAGGACCTGCGACGGCTTCAGAGCTCGACGAGTGACGACAAGGAGCAACTCGCGGTGCAGCTCTCTTTTCTCGATGAGAAAATGACAAACGACTCGCTGAAGATACGCAACGAACTACACGATATGAATGACTCCCTTCAAGCGACGTCATCACAGCTCTATCATATGGAAGGGGACCTACGACTCCTCTCAGACAACTTCAATCTAGAGACGACAGACTGGAAGGCCTACAGACACCACCTCGACGAACTCTTACTACAGCAGAAGCTCTCGATAAAGGAGTTGCAGAACGGGTTGACGGAACTCCGGGACTTCGGCATCTTAGCCCGTCTACCCAGGTGCGAGGATAGTATCGCGAAAGTCGCTCAGGAGGTGGTCAACCTGCAGAGCACTGTGACGTCGATCATGAACCAGGACCTTCGCTCACTGTCAGAGCGCTGTCTGACGCTGGAGGAACAGGTGAACACAGTGCTCCCTAAGCTACTGCAGTCAGAGAGCATTCGAATCAACGCGATCCTCAAAGACATTGACGTCATTCAAGCCAACCAAACCACCTTCAACAGCCGCCTCAACGACGACGAGGAGCTCATCAACAACCTCCTCCCTGTGACGCAGAAAATAAAAACCCTCAGCGAGAAGGTGGACAAGTTTGAGGCTGACGTCTTCTCCTTCAAGAGCCTCGTGGAGTCCTCGATAGACGCGAACACTGAGATCATTCGACGCATCGAGGAGATAGAGGAGAAATTCGAGTCGCTGGATGACGTCATCACCCATCGCATGAATGCGATCAGAGACACGCTGATGGACACGTTGCTCGAGAAGCAGTACGAGACCAGCAGTGCTCTGAAGACTGTGAAGGATAACCTGGAGGTGATGTCAGCTGCAGGCGAGGCTTCTCTGCCCACCACTGCACCCGTCGCGAAACTCAGTCGGATGTCGTCCAGTACCGGCAAAAACTTCCTTACCGATAACAATGACTCGAGCACTCCCTTGCTGAGAGGTGCTGTGACGTCAGTGGTCGCGATGCCAAAGAGGCAGTCCTCGTATCGCCGCCCCACTATTTCTGGTGCAATGGTGCACGGTTCCTCCATCGCCGAGGGCGGTATCGGTGTTACCGGTAGCTCCGTCAGTCACAACAACGTCAGCGGCAGTGCCGGTATAGCAGATAATCGTTCTCTCTATATGACAGACAGCTTCAGCACGGGGCCTGCGTCACCGCGCACCCTGTCAGGCGACGACATGCACTCCGTGAACTCGTCAATGACGAAGGGCGCTCTGCACGTCTCTAAGCCACCCATGCACTCCCACAACCACAACCACAACCACCACAAGACAAACAACTCCACTCCACTACTCCCTCCCACCGCTGGCTCTGTCAGAGGAGCTGTGATCAAGAGAGAGACTGTGCCCCAGACACAGCAGCAGCCAGAGAACGATGACTTGGACCAGAACTCCGCCTTCGACGATGAGGTGTTCAACCACTTCATGGACAACTACGAGAAAGACGCGACGATCCAACCACACCTGCAACCCGACCCAACCACACTACAACCAGCGCCGCACAGATCTGACATGAGCACCAATGACGTAGGCTCAGTAATGACGCAGCTGTCAGACACTCCCTCGCAGCACACCACAGGAGTCTCAGTGACATCACACCTACCCAGACAGGTGGGCAGGGCCTCGATCAAACAGGCAAAGAGGGTGACGTCAGCCTCGTCGAAGCCTATTCCCAGCTCCTCCTCGATAGTGTCAACGGCGGTGACGTCATCCCCTCCTCAGACGAGGTCGGAGTTGCTGTCAGTGGAGTACTCACGACTGCTCAACGAGTCTCACACGTCAGTCGCAAACACGAACATCGTGCACTTCCACGAGGTGCAGATGCTCGCTGACCTGTGTCTCAACTACGAAGACATCTCCACCAAGAAAAAGCGCTTATCCTCGCTGCCGCCTGTGCTCTGCCACACAGTAATCGACATCACTCAGAGACTGGCGGAGGAGATAGCGAATGCGTCAGATTTTGACATGGTGGAAATGGTGCTGACGAAGATCATGGACGAGAATATCCTCAACCTGTCAGAGGTGCAGTACGACGAGACCTTCGTCATCACCCGACGACAACAGAAAGTCTCTCAAGTGCTCGCAGGCATCTCACAGCTCGTTGGAAACTACTACACCACGCAACACCAGCCAGCCATCACTCAGATGGGCGTGGTGAGAACTGACGCACGACAACTTTTCTTCACTCTCGTTAAGAAAGCCCTCGAACTCTTCCTAACAAAGCACAACCAGGTGAGCTGAGGTCACTCTCTCTTTTGCTATCCCTCTCACAACACAGTAGATATTAGTGGTGGGCAATTCTAGGCTGGGCAGGCTGAAGATTCCGACGTGCATCGCTTGTGACAGACCTCTCATCGAAAAGGTGCACGATTATCCCATTTCCCCGCCCCAATACTCACAGTCTCTACTATAGACACGTTTAGAAGGAAGTCAGTCGCCGCCGCAGTCACGTATCCCCAGTCCCAATAACGCCAACAATGGCATCTGGGCGATGGACAGTGACTTCGCGGGCTTTGACGAACATGGAGCAGGAGCAGGTCCGCCCAGCGTTCTGGGTATTGGTTTCGGTGAACTCTCGAATTCCACGTCATTAGTGCTGCCCTCTGTCTTCCAAGAGAGCTCTGTCGTCACCACTACGACAACGACTGTCGCGAAGTCATCGGCCATCCGTCTTCACTCGGCGCGAGCCACTTCAGCACGCCACGGAAAGATCGGTGCGAGCCTAACGAGATCTTCGCTAGGGCCACACGACACACGACCAAAGACTTCTCAAGGCAACCGTCACTCTCAATCGCTATTGGAGGATCCGAACCAAGTCTACGTCATGAAGGCGGGTTTCAAAATGCCCCAGCGCCCCAACTCCTCTCACCTCACCTCCGCCAGCACCTCGTCACTCCCTCAGATGTTCTGATAGTGATAAGGAAAGATCATGTTCTTTGAATCCGTTATTCTTGTTGTAAGTATTATCAACTTCGTCTGTGTGTATGTGGAAGTCTCTACCGGTAACTATACCGGAAGTTTGCCGACATGGAGGATGTTGTCGGCGGTCACTACCGATACCGACAGTCTGTCATCACCAATCATTTCAGAGACTCACAGGACTTAGATTGCAATCCACTCACTCCATTGACACAAACCACTGCCATCCATCACCACCACACTCTGATGGAGGTGCACAGATTGCGAATCGGCAACTATCTGCCCAAGGCTATCAAGTCTATCGCTGTCGATCATATCTACAGTCAGAAGATTGCCATAGGAAGAGAGGATGGCGACATCGAGGTAAGGCAACATATAGACTCCTCTAAATTGAATGATCCATAATAACCAACTTTCCTACTAGATCTTAGACCCTTCATCGAACTTCAGTGTGCAGGCGAGGATCTCTGGTTCTCCGGATTTCAAGTTGCAGGGGCTGCAGTGGTCAGTGCACAACGAGGAGGTCCGCCTCTTCGGCATCTCATTGAAGGGCTTCCTCTTCGAAGCTGATCTCGAGCGTTTGTCCATAACGAACGTGGAGGACGTGTACGGAGGGGCTGCGTGGTGTCTCGCGGTCTCGCCTAGAGAGCCTCTGCTGGCAGTGGGCGGCGAGAAGGGATTGATCCGCCTCTTCCGATACCACTCGCTCAACAGAGTAGACTACGAGAGATCCATCGCCACCTCCTCTTCTCGCATTCTATCGGTTGCCTACCACCCGACACAGGCTCGACTCTTCGTAGGAGGCAATGATGGCGTCATCAGATGCTTGGACGAGGTACGTACACCACCTCTCTCCTCACCACCTCCTTCACAACTCATTGTCTCTCCTCTTCTCTTATAGCGCTCAGAGCAGACTTTGTTTCGCATGACAGGTGACGTGGCGCCTAAGAGTACGTCAGCGTGTATCTGGTCTCTCGCTGTGAGTGACGACAGCACAGTGATGTCAGGCGACAGTGCAGGCCTCGTGCAGGTGTGGGACGGTGAGTCAGGCGTTCTTCAGCAAACACTTCCTCAACACCATGTGGGTGACGTGTTGGCGCTGGCAGTGACGTCAGATGGCAATGCTTTCTTCACTGCTGGCGTGGACGGAAAGGTCAACTGCTTCCGTCGCTCAGCCGCCACGCCTTCCTCCGAGACTCAGATAGTGTCGCAGCCTCTGACGCAGCAAGTTTGGTACTTCAGTCAGAGCCATCGCCTGCACAGTCATGACGTGTTCAGCCTCGCAATCTGCTCTAAAGCGAGTGTGTCAGCGAAGGCATCGACAACGTCAGAAGCGAAGAGAAGGAGAGGTGACGATCAGGCCTTATCATTGGGCGAGGAAGTTTTGTCAGAGGAGGAGGATGATGTGGAGGGCCAGGGCAGTGAGGGTGACGTCTTGTCTCTGCTGATGTCGGGTGGCTTGGACTCGAAGCTCTGTCTCTATTCCGCGAGGAGATTCGACTCCTTCAAACCCTTCTTCCTCCCTCTCGTCCGCAACCGCCATGACGACCACGTCATTCAGATGACCAGTCTCACGAAGTCTGACGTCGCCTGCGTGTTGAAGCGGCATCAAAGCGCTGACGTGTGGCACTTTCACCTCCTTGACAAAGCTGACGAGGAAGAGAGAGAAGATGTGTCTAAGAGGTGCGAGTTAGTGCTTCGCCTACAGCAGAAGAAGAGCGAAGACGATGACGTCAGAGACCAACACCTCTCTGTCGCTCTGACCTCGGCCTCAGGCCGGTTTTTCTTTATGGCGGGTAAGGGCATGGTTCGACTCCTGGCAATGACGCAGACAGCGAGCCAAGTGATCGAGGAGATCGCACTCCCTGCACTCCTCACTTCACCTCCACGCCACGTCACTGCTGCCTGCTTCGACGAGCAGGAAGTGGATGGCGTACACCTCACACTGTGGGACGCCTCTCAGCGCCATCTCCTTCGACTACGCATCGATCCTTCCTCGAGGGCAGTGGAGGTGGTGCATGACGTGGCACTGGTTCTGAGTGGCGAGGAGGGCTTTGGCGTGGGCAGGTCGCCCGCTGACAGGAAGTTGGGCAAGCAGGTGAAGAGAGTACACGTCAGTGACAGTTCGAAGTACGTGTTAGTGTTGACCTGTGCTGATGTCATCCATATCTTCCAAGCTGATAAGTGAGTGACGCAACTCCTCTTCTCCCCCTTCTCTCATTCTCTGTCTGATGTCATCGTAGGATGCTTCGACGCTGGACTCTTCCTGCCTCCTCTGCGGTGGTAGCTGACGTGAGTTTCTTCGCCGATCGCTTTGTCTTTGTCCTGTTAACTGACGGAAGACTGCTGACGTATGATGTCGAAGCCTTGCAGCTCCTGGGAGACTTCGAACTAGAGCAGTTAGAAGCCACGTCAGTCGCCAGTCTCACCACCCGACGCACATCCACTCTACAACGCAGAGAAATCTCCACGTATGCCGGCCTCAGCTTGGCTCCTCTCGCCGCCCCCTCGTCCTCCTCTGAGGTAGTGGTGGTGTGCTACAGCGCCATGCACTGCCTCGTGCTCAAGGTAACCCTGTCAGCGACTTCCTCCGAGGCTGCTGGTAAGACGAGCAGCAAGAAGAGAAAGGCGACTTCGTCGTCTGTGCTGTCGTCAGAGGGAGTGAAGGTCGAGGTAGAGGCACTGCAGCATAATGATCGCTATCGCAACGTGCTGGGAATGACGTTGCTTCCAAATCCCATCGACCCCACGACTCTCCCATCTCTGGTAAGTGACTCATCTGCAAATAGATTGATAGGTAGTCTATCTAGCCTGTAGTGAGATAGAGGTTGAAGTAGTAGTGCTATGATACTGTGCTAGGTAGTTCCTTCTCCTCCTCTTCTCTTCGGAACCCATTAGGTGATTGGATTACTTCATGAGACATCACCCAAGTTATTCCGATACATTGAGAGCTCCGACTCAACTCAGATCACATGCACCTCCTCTTGGAGGCGGTGTGTGTGCCGAATGATCGATGAGGGATTCGTTTCTCTTTGCATCGCAGAAATATCCTATCAGTATCGATGATTTCTAGCAAATCTGAGACAATGCACTCGCATATATTCATATTGTGTTGTTATCCCTTTACCTTTCCATCTCTTTTATTCTCTTACTAACTCTCTCGTCTCTGCTCTCTCTAGGTGGTGGTGGAGAATCCATGGACCAACTTGCACGAGCAACTACCTGATGTCATTCAGAGGAAGAGATATGGCACGTAGAGGAAGGAGGATTATTATGTCTGCATTGTATTTATTGTTCTTATTTGTAAGATAACCACTTATTAACATCTTAGTAACTAACGCATCACTGAGAGGAGACTGATCTTTTCTCTCCAAAGTTACTTCATTTTAGCGATATGCACAATAATAATCCTCCTTTAACTGTATTACCTGCTCATCTTCAACTCTAGATGTCTGTGTCGTAAATTTTTGAGAAGGCGGGAATGTATGCACTGTTTGGTGCACATATGCTCTACACGAAGCATAGATGTCAAGAGACGGACAGCAGCTAAACGACCATTACACTCCTACCAGACTCACACTACTAGACTCACACTATTAAGACACGACTCGAAGAAACTGGGCAGAGCAGGAAGCCTCTGAACAACTAAATCTCTTCCTTTCTATCCCCCTATCTGTGACGGCATGAAAGAGAACCGCAGATCGAACAAACCGTGGGATTGGAATCGATTCGTCGCCATGCAACTCTCTCGCCTCACTTCTCTGAACTTCTCCTTCAAATCTCTCGTTACTGTCATCTGTTTGACCCTTTGTCTCTTTCCTATCGCTCTTTTCCACCTCTGGTATCCTCAAGGCTTTGATGATCTGCTGATCAACTCTGAGTGGCGTCACGTGCCCAACCAACCAACCCAACAACACCTCATCGGCGAGCAGGGAAGGCGGAGAATGAGGCAGAGCTCAGCAATGATTGTTGGAGTCGGGAAGGATATTGAACATCGTCTGCCGTCTTTCCTTCGTCAGGTCGAGGCGTTGAGCGCGGCTTTCAACGAGTCTCGCGCAGTCTTTGTCGAGGGAGACTCCACCGATCACAGCAGAGAAAAGCTGCAAGCATGGGCTTCCAAGTCACCAACTAACCGCACGATAGTGACAGTGACCTCATCGGGCGATAAAGACACGATCGGCGTGTTTCAGGGTCTGAAGCTGCCCAGAGAAGGCAGGCTGGCGATCGCGAGGAATCACGTGTTGGACGCGCTGAGGAAGCTACCACGCATGGACTTCATCATCATGGTGGATATGGATGTGATTGGGTGGAACATTCACGGTATCCAGGACAGCTTTGGCCGGCCTTCGTGGGATGTGATCTGCGCCAATGGCATTATCATGCATGGCATGTACCGAGACACGTACGCCTTCCGCAGCAAAGATATCGACACCAATCACCACAAGGGAGGAGGAGACCACCTTCTCTATAACATTTCCGCAGCGCAGAAACAGAAGAACCGCGAAATCGTCAGAGTAAGTCCCTCGACTTCAAGTCTTCTGTTCTAATGATCGTCTCTTAGTCCGCGAAGCAACGAGTGCGAACATTGATGGACACTGGCACCACAAGTGACGGCAACGTTATTCGACCATTTGAGGTGGAGAGTTGTTTCGGCGGTATGGCGATCTATCGCTACGATTCGCTGGGCAATTGCACCTACAGCTACCGCGAGGCTGAGCCACCTCACATGCTCGACTGCGAGCACGTCCTCTTCCACAAGTGCCTGCGACAGCGCACCCATGCACGAATCTTCACCAATCCTCACATGTAAGACTTGTCAACACTCTTTGTGCCGCTGATGACGTCATGGTTGTAGGAAACTGTGGTATGGGCACGCCATACTGGAGAAAGTGAGATTCTCTGACCTGTTGCCATTCCTCTTCCCGGCGTAGTCGCTGGGCAAGATGCGATTCATGTCCTTGACAATTATTCGTCTGTTCTCTGTGATGAGCTTTGAGTAGAATGGCTACGTCAGTTTAGTTAGTCATTGTTAAATTCACTGTGATAAGCAGAATGCTTGCTTAGAACTTCCTATTATCTCCTGTAATCGACGCTAAGATGTTTTCGATTGAATCTGCGACAGAGAGGATGGAGTCTGGGTTGCTTCCGTCGAGTGTCAGCTCACCGCCTAAGCCTGCGACGATGTCTTTAGCCGCAGCTTCTCGTGCCAATCTCTCATTCTCTAGTTTTTCCATGTACTTTCTCGCATTTTCCTCAGCGTTGTTGAACACTGCAGTCATATCACGAAGCATCTCGCCTGGAGAGGCTTCGAGGGCTTTGGTGGAGAAGGCGAGCTTGCCGGTGCCTTTGTCCACCTCGTAGACCATCGCTCGCACCTCCTGGCCAATCGAAAAAAGACTCTCCACATTCTCCACCAACTCCGCTGAGATATGAGAGATGTGCAGTAATCCAGTCGCTCCTCCAACGACCTCAATGAAGACTCCGTACGGTCGAATGCCTGTGACGTTGCCGGAGACGACGTGGCCTCTCTCGAAATCGAATGTGAGGTCTCCCACTACTTTCCTCTGACTCACCACAATCTTTCCTTCCTCTACATCGACATCTAACACCTTCACCTAAAAGGACGGTAAGGAAGAACAGCGGTGCGAAAGAAGGTGCTACCTACCTGAACCCTCGTTCCTTCCATGGCTTCGTCAGCAACACCGACGATCTGAGAGCCAGGTAAGAATACAGTCAATCCTTCTAATAAGCAAGTAGCACCACTTTGATTAGCTTCGACGATCTCCACCTCGACAACTGTGTCCTCTTCTTTGTATTTGTTGATCTTGTCCCAAGCTTGCGCGACCATGACTGATCTCAGCGACAACACAGGACGACCTTTCATGGTTCCAATAATCTCTGCCGTAACCTCTTGTCCGATCTCTAAGATATCACTGATATGCTGCACGTCTGGGTTCAACGTCGCCTCTTCCAGTGGCAAAAATCCGGAATATTTCCCTCCGACCTCGACGTAGGCGCCGTACTCGTCAAGCTCAATCACACTTCCTGACAACTGGTCACCAAATCGCAGGGTTGAGTCCTTCTCGCAAGACTTTTCTAAAGCCTTTCTGATTTGTCTCTGCATTGGAGTATCTGGCTCGTTATCGCCTGGCAGCGTTCGACCCGATAATAAATCTTTCCGCTTTTGAAGCTTAGATTGAGAATATATCTCCGTCAACTTGTTTTGAACTACATTTCGAGTGATTAAGTTCGTTAATCGATAGGAAGTTATGGCGTTGAAGTGAGAAAGAAGGAAGATCAGCCAAATCGTCCTCAAACAATTCCATCCGCGGCTTTGAATCATGGCTCTATTCAAATATCTGGATGCTGTATTTCCCCACTCTAAATAAATTGAGTCTCTGTGAATGTCGGAGGAGGAATTATCGTGTAAAGGAAGCTCTTATTCGTTGATGGATTTCTGTCTTACGCACTTACAACCAATAAACCGTATTCGATCGACCCGCAGCCTAACTGGACGATCGTTTCCATATTTGAAGTTTCGGGTTTTCGGATGTGGAGTGACGTAGAAGTAGAATTGGAAGACTAGTTAAGCAGGTTTTTCAGTCGGCTACTGTAGGAGGAAGATCAAGGCAAAGAAGAAGCTGAAAGAAGAGGCGAGATTAGCAGCAACAAGCAACGACACACAAGACACATCGAGACACATTGAGACACAAGACACAAGACACTGGGAGTGACAAGACCAACCAACAGTAGACATATAGACAAAGACAAAGACACAGTCATAGAATAGACCTCACTCATCCGACTCATGGCTCAGAATGACGACGACAATTTTGACCTAGACTTTGACCCCGATGGTGACAATGAAGGAGAGGAGAATGGGCTCAGTAATGGTAAAGAGTGCACAGGTACCAATCCCATCTTCACTATCTTTGCCGTTGATGTTGCTTTCAGGACGGTGGACTCGAGAAGAACACCAATTATTTGTCAAAGGACTTGAGCTTTATGGGAAGGGGTGGAAGAAGATTGCAAGTTTGATTAAGACGCGAACGGTTGTGCAGATTCGCACCCATGCGCAGAAATACTTTTTGAAGCTGAGCAAAGCGAGGCAGAACGGAGAACTGGCAGGTGGTCTCGGGCAATATGGATTTCGGAAGGTAATTTTGCTTATCGCGGGAAGAGTTTTCGATTCTGATCGTTCTTATTTCTCCTGTAGAGGCGTCCAAAGCGCCGCTGTAGCGATCGTCCCATCGCCATCGCTCAAATGCTTCAGCCATTTCTGAAACCCTCATCGTCCTCTGAAGCTCTTGAACCTGCCGACATCGAAGACGGAATTTATAACTTTCTCTCAGCAAATCTCGAGGACAGCGAAGAGAGCTACCAGTCTTCCCCCGGTACCCTGATCAAAGAAGAGCAGGAAACACCCAGAGAATTGTCTGCACTGACTTTACCCTCATCACCAAACAGTCCTTCCTCCCGGAGGAAAATTGATCACAAGAAGATCGTTGCCCCTCTCTGGTACAAAAAGGGACAAGGCATCGACGTGCTCTTAAGAGAAGCAGAGGCGCTTGATTGGTCGGAAGATGTCCAAGGACTTTTGAATAAATTTATGAGCAAGTCCACTGCTCTGACATCAAGCTGCAATGAAGGGAAAGAGGAGGAAGGATTTAGGTCTGCAGGAAGCGAAAAGTAAGTGATAGTCTCTCCGTGGTTTTTCTCGTCGATGACATGTCTTCCCTGCGATAGACGGAAAGCCTTGCACAGCGGCCTGAACGAGAGGCAAACCGGGTCAGAGAATATTGACACAAAGGTAAACTGTAAAGAAATGATGTCAAGATTATTAATAGATCCTATTTGGGTAATAGATTCGAAGATTGTCCACCGAATCTCTCTCCTCCTTGATGCAGTCATGTCATGGTATTGAGATCAATGGGGCCACGCCAAGAGAAGTCAAATATCATCAGAAGGAGAGCACTGAAGCTGAAGAGGCCATCGGTTTTGATATTGATACAGAAGAGATGTTGCAAAGCGAAAGAGACAATAAATCGCCGACCGACGACCACTTAGATGTCTTCTTCGAGAATAGCTATTTCGGTCAAGCAATCGACGACAAGAGTCAAACAACTTCCTACACCACAACAGCTTCTACATCTAAACCCTAGAGGAATACCACTAAGGGCCTCAACTTTTATCTTTCATTCTTTAGATCCCTTCGATCCAATCGTTAGCGTGTGAACCACATGTATCTTCGTTCCATTTTTAGTATTTGCATTTGATTTTTTCCTTTAGATTTCATCAGTCTAAGTATTTTAAACAGACTTTCATGAATTCAGGGAAGTTTTCACTTGAGTAGATTCGATTGCTCATCTTCGTCCTCTTCATTCGGATTTTTTCTCTCATGAAGAACTGGAACCTTTTCGTCCCCAGCTTCATCAGTCTTCCTATTACTCCTCAACCTCTGTATCATCTCTGCTGTCTTGTTTGTTTTGGCATTGGCATTGATGGACTCGAGAATGCTCTTGATTGAAGGTCTTTGCCCAGAGGAAGAAGAGGTCGGGTTATTCGACCTGTCTGGCGTCACACCCACAGCCTTCGTCTCTCTCGAACTCCGCAGACGATTGATAATGCTTGATGCGCTTAACTTTCCCGCTTCTCCCTTCCCTGCCAATCGCGTGTCCTTGAACGACTTCATGATCTCCTCGACACTCTTCTTCATTTTGAAACTATTGAGACGCTGATTCAGAGACTTGATCGGTCTCACTGAGCCGTCGCGATTGCTGTTGGATTGATGAATTAAGATCTCCTCTTGTGTCTTCCGCCGCCTTTCAACCTCGCGAGAGTCAGTGACGATGACTTGACCTCGAATCAGCAGGGTGCCCATCGATTCCGTCAAAACTCCGAATCGATTCAAAGACTTTGTGATGGTGTCGAAGTCGCGAGGAAAAGTAAAGTCTTTGAGGGAGATGGCATCTCCTATAAAGAATTCGTGTAATTGATGTCTCACAGAGCCTCGTGGCCGCCACGTCTTAACATTGATGGAAAACTCCCCGGCAGTGAGAGGGAGCTGACAGGTGGCATAGCCTAGGAGACAGCGGCGTCGATTGAAGAGCCAAGAGGGCGAAGAGTATGAAAAGACCTGTAGGAACAGGATGGGGAATTGAGATGTTGGCTGGAAGAGCTGCTGCTTGTCGAAGTTGAAATCATTCACATCGAAGTTGAAATTCATCAAATAGTTGAAAAACACCTGTTTAGATAGATCATTCAGCTCCCCACTATGCTGCGAAGTGTGGAAGTATTGGGTAGGAGGGGAGGTGACCATTTGTGTGAGGAAATAGAGGAGCAAGCAGGGTAAAATCCACAGGCCGTTGCCAACACCCTCCACCACGGAGAGAATAGAAACGAACCAGAAGATAAATCCTGCGAGGAGGCGACCAAGGCGGGAGGAGTACCATCCTCTAAGATGCAAACACGAGTTTCCTGCGATGTATAGCGAATACCCTGCGCCCCTCCGGGCAATCTGAGTACTTCCTTGTAGCAGACCACGACTCTCCGTCTCGTTAAACACTGCCATCGGCCTGCTTGACGCATTTGCCGAAGACTGCTGATTTATTTCTCCATCTGTAATATCGCCCATGCGCAACTGCCACTCCGAAGGGTGATAAAGATGGTATGTGACTCCGATCCTGTCTCCTTCTTCAAATCCGTCGGCGGAGACGATCTCAGCCTGCAAGGAATAGAGAAAGTCGCGAGAGGAGGGATCTTGCTTCCATTGCGCTGAAATCGATTGGGCCCCAAGACCTCGGACTTCAGACGACCGAATTGAGTCCATTAACTCTTGTTTGAGAAGCAAATCATCGAGTTGCTGAGGTATGAAGATATCCCTGGCATTGTACACAGCATACTCGAAGTCGCTCCCTTCCGACGAACGAATGCGAAGGGAAGACACTCGGAACCCTCTTTTCAAACCATTTTCGACAGTGTGATCAGAGAAAAATAGAGATGCAGCAGAAGTATTGGAAGTGGACGCTGGATTTAGAGCTGAGTGATACTCGGCCGACAGATCCGAAGGCAACTCGTTCACGGGCTCTAGAATGATCTTGCTCAAGCCAGGACTTACCTCCACAACACCATCCTGCAGAATATTTAAACTATCAACATCAGATAAATTGCAATACGTCACCTGAAAGATCTTCACCGAGCACAGGATATGTTCGTTATAATACTGCTCGTACTCACCATACTAAAACAACCAAACATACAATAAACACAAGAAAACGCAGAAGTGTGAGAACAAACCTTCTCTTGAAGCATTCTGTCGATTTGGATGTCTGTGGCGAGACAGAAGTGCATCATCTTGAAGGAGTTTTCCCTATTACCACTGTGAGTCAGATTAAGTGAGAAAACACCCAAGCCATCCTTCACCTGAATTGACGTCGATTTTGGAATTGTTGCACATTGCTTTGAACGGTGGATATACTCTAAAGCAATAAAATAAATAAGATCGCCCAAGTCAGAGAGAAAAGAGATATCTCTCACCTCCTCGACTTGAACCCTGTCTCTATCAATGTAAGTGAAAAAGATCACTGGCTGCAACAGCGACTGAATGTTAGTTCCTGAGGCTTCTAGCCGAGACAATATACTGCGAGTTTCGATCTAACTGCAATCAAGCAAACAGCACTTTAAGAGAAGCACCGTCACTCACCTGCACTGCAGTTCCTTTGCGATGTTGCAAGTCATGTTTGTTGTGCAAATAGTCGACGATCTCTCTATATACAAGCAAACTAAAGGTTCATGGAAAATGTGATGAAGTCAGAATTACCTGGGAGAGAAGAGCTTCTGTTGCCAGGAAACCAAACTCTTCAAAGCGTAGAAAGGGCGAGATTCAGCAGTCTCAGAGCTATTGAAATCTTTTGGCCGATTCACCTTGAAGGCGTTTAGAACAAATCACAACTAAGAAAGAATCTAACCTCTCGAATCGAGACGAAAAACTTGAGGTTTTCCAGAGGATCAGTGGAGCGGTAGTACTCTGTCTTCCCTGCTGTTGAGTTCATTATACAATCCAATAACTAGACAATATCAAGACTATAGAATAGATAGATAAGGAGCAATATTTAATTAATAGTCTATGAAAATACAAACACCAGATGAAACGGCACCTCGGCTATTATCAAGCGGCAGCGTGGTCATACCGGCATTGTCTGTTTGAAAGCTCAAAAGATGGAAGCAGCGGTGCGAGTCTTAGTGAACCAGCGCTCTTCTCCACAAGAAATACAGCAAGCCAACGACTTCCTCCTACGATACTTTGAAGAGAAAGACTGCTTTACTGAGGCCCTTCGTCTTCTCACTCTGAGTAATGGCAATTCGCAAGTCCCAACAGATTATTATTACACAAGGCAATTCTATGCAACAACCCTTCATAAAAAAGTCCGAAAGCATTGGAGCCTTCAGCTAAAAGATGAAGAAAAGGCAGTATTTATCCAAACATTGGCCTCGTCCTTCATCAATCAAATTCTGCAAGGAAGTGCGAAGGATGTAGATCGCAGCCGAATCCTTTACGAGGAACTCTTCACCCGAATGCTGAGTGCAGCTGTACTTCGATCACCTCAGTTCCTCAGTTCTTATTATCAGTTAGCGGATCAGTGTTTTCAGAGGGGAAATGACTCTTTGCAGGTGTTCCTCACAGCGCTGAAAATGCTCATAATGCTCAGCGACGAATCTCGCGACTTAGACTCCTCTCGTCGAGGAAAATCCGCCTTAGATCAAGAGGTCAACAATTACTTTGAGAATAGTATGGTGTATGTCTGCAGGTTCATGACAAGTCTTGAGCACAGTCCCAGTCAAGTACCAGGTCAAATTCGCCTTGCACTCCTACAATTCCTGCATGAGCGACTCCAGCTTCAAGGAATGCAGAATCTGATGACCTTCAACAGGAACTACCCTCAATGCTTGAACTTCATCTTGCAACATCTCTTCGTCAGCATCCAAGAGGACGAAATTGTCGCGAGAGGAATAGTGACAACAGCACACAACATCATCCTTGACCTCTTAGTGACGCAGGAATACCCTGCAAATGAGGAAAATGAGAAGATTCGAGCAGAGCTACGACGATTTGTGTTCGAGCAGTCGTCAGTGTTTTTGGTGACGTGGAGTCAGTCGAGTTATGAAGAACAGATGGATTGTGACGGCATCTCTTTCATCATCGCCCAACAGCTTCTCAGAACCTTCGTTACATTGGCACTTCAAGCTCTTCATACCTCTTCCTCCGCGACGTCACTGGAGTCTCTTGAGTCGGCGCAACAACGGATCCACGTCATGCTCCAACAAATCCTTCTAATCACGTCATGTCCTAACAGAAAGTTCCTACTCACCTCCTTCGACTTTTGGTTCGAAGTACAAGAAGTTCTGATTGCGGCAGCGGAGGAGGAAAGCAACAACGTCATTCTATTCAACTCTCACGAGGTGCTACGAGGACTGTTTGACGTGTTACGTCAGGCCTGTCTCTTCCCACTACCTCTACGCAACCATCCCTCCGATCTCTCCTGGCAAAGAGCTGGCAGCCTCAGCATCGACGAAGAAGTTCTCGAGGATTTCAAGACATTGAGAAACAGAGACTTTGGCATCGACGAGCTCTTTCAGTTCTGCTTCGATCACTGCAGTGTGCACTGCCTTCACTCCCTCCAACATCAATTCGCCACGTACTTACAGAGCCCATCTTTCGGTACAATGGACTCTTGGCAAAGTCTAGATGCGCTGCTATTCGTAACGGGCTGTTGTATGAAGAGCATTAAAGAGTCTTCTCCTCCTTCTGAGATCGCTTCTTTCCTCTTCTCTTTAGCGGCCACGTCACTCACCTATCTCGATCAACTCTCACATTTGACGCAAACGCTGGCCAAAGTAACTCCATTTCGCCTTCAGATGGTGACATCATTTACACGGTACTTCAGCTCGATTAGCTCTCTGATGACGTCGTCACTTGAGTCATCGCAGTCGACATCAGAACTCTTATTGCACGCTTCAAGGTTTTGCTTGTCGATGGCATTAGATGCAAATACATCGGAAGAAGCGGAAGAGGCGAAGGATTTGTGTACTCAGCTCTTCTTTAAGCTCTTCACACAGAATAAAGATTTCTTCGGACAGCAGCTGACGTCATTAAACGAAATCCTCCAGTTCTTTCTGGGCAGGTATTCGCAGGTGTACAGCACAACACAAGAGAAGAGATCAAACAGGATTATTGAAGCCTTTTCTGTTGTTTTTATTCACAACAAGTCTGTAGACCTTCTCTCCATGCTAGCGACTCCTTTCATGCAGGGACTCCAAGCCCTCACAACAGTTGCCCTGACACAACGCTCAAATCCACAACTCGCTTTGACGACACTATTCTTATTACATTGCCAACAAATTATTCGCACAGCAAGCGATCATCGAACTAAAGAGATTGAAGACTTCGTGGAGCTTCTCTTCCGTCAGCTTTTCCCGTCTCTTTTCTCACTTATCCAAAGTCTCTCTGTCTCCCCTCCTTCCACTCATCAGCACTATGAAGTAATTACAATTGTATTCTCTTGTTACTCCTCCTCCATCCCGCTTACTGCATGGGGAAAATCTGAAGGGGAAAGAGAGATGGTATACAGCGATTACCGGAAAGAGATTTTGCAGCAGTTGTTCTCTCTCTTATCTCTTTCATCTCACAGTTCTATCTTGGTCCTGTCTCGAATAATCATGAGTTGCTTAATAGTCTACGTGGACGTGTTTGACAACAGCCACATTACGAACGAGAGCGAGCGACAATTTTACGAGACTAACTTTCTCAACCTCATAGAAACGCTGGGAAAGTCTCTTCTCGAAGTATGGATGGTTGCAATGCACTCATCATCATCCATTGATGTCGATTCCTTTCCTCTCTTTTTCGATCTTTGCTTGCCGTATGTGACCAAGCCTCATAAGAGGCAACTGCTTGCAGGAAAAACGATGGTAAACTCGCTGTTTACACTCTTTTCCCAGCTCCTCATCACTGAGCTTGACAAGGAAGTTTTTATTCCTTTATGCAATTCCTTGCAATCAATACTTGGAAGTCTTGAACTCCAGCCAGACTCAGAGCAATATATACGGCAGGAAATTCTTCCACATTCAGCTATGATCTTTAGGGGCTTTACACACCAGTTATCTTTACCACACCCGCACGCGACTATTATTCCTGCTGTAGGGGATTCCTTTATAGCGGTAATTGCTGTGTTACTGCGTTATTCGATCAGGGAGCAAGTTTTGCAAATGGTCCAACAGGCATTGTTCGAAAATGTCGCTGTGGTGAAGATTGTTTCGAAATGTATCGAGTCTGGTGATTTTAGAGACGAAGAAGAGCGACGACAGGAAGTCTGGAAAACTCTGATACTCATAAGTCAATTGTTGACCCAACTTGCGGAAACCCGAAGCCGTCGTTTGAAGGCATTCCTAACTGATGTAAATAGAATCTGTCTCGGAGAAGAAACCCTCGAGGCTTTGTTAGGATACACTGAGGAGTTAGCATAGGATGTAAGATCCGTTGTAAGTTAGTTGTAAGTTAATTAAGATCCGATTCTCTAGTCACTATATCTTGTGTGATTTTGCTGTGAGGTTAGGGTTAGGGTTAGGGTTAGGGTTAGGGTTTAGGTTAGGGTTTAGGTTAGGGTTAGGGTTAGGGTTAGGGTTAGGGTTAGGGTTAGGGTTAGGGTTAGGGTTAGGGTTAGGGTTAGGGTT